>JACEFZ010020762.1:22993-43320 GCA_014155875.1 Cepaea nemoralis
ATTATTGGATGGGGGAAAATGATAAGTGGGAAGGTTTTGTCACAGTTATGACTTAATGCCGAGACAGTGATGAACAGAGCAAGTATGGGGTAAGACTCGGGTGTGTTTTGCCTTTGAATTCTCGAATTAGAAAGAAGACTAAGGTAAAATATGTGACATGTTCGACGACTGAGAGTTATTCCAGCTGGACACTTCAAACGGCGGCTTGTCTTTGCTAGGATAATATATGACTCCAGCGGTAAGGCAAACATCAGCGACTGCCGTAATCCACTTGTGTATAAATGACGAACATCGATATAAACTGATCCTTAGCGATATGACAAGTCTCTACAACCATATTTGCTATCATTATGAGGCACATGCACATGTGCCTGTCAAAAATATTAATTCATCGAATTCCGTGCTGGTGTTAACATTAAACGGATATTGCAATAGATATATTATGTCGTTGGTAGACTGCCCTTCAATTGTGGTATTAACTCCCACGTAAGGTCACGTATTTAATATCTAAAATAACGCAATTACTTAAATTTGTTTTAGTAGCTGTAAATAATAATGACAGTATGCTTTATTAAATATGATGATATGAGTTCTTCAAACTATAACTATGTGCACAACATGGCCTTCTTCATTACTCCAATAAATTATGTTTCTTGTCTCCCTTGTTTTTTAACAATTTATTTCCCTTGAGTCTATGAATATGTATTATACACATTTCTACATTTGTACCGATGAAACATTACAATGATTGAAACGAGTTGCAATAATCATAAGATAAATACTGGCTGCAGCAAGATGTAACAATAGAAAATAAAAACATTTAGGTATGTGTAAGGCCTGCTATATATATATTCGATATAATTATCTCGGCACAGTCATAACATCTGATAGGAGATGCTTCGAAGAAATTAGAACCAGAACTGCAATTGCGAAGGTAGCCTTTTGCAAGATGAAAAGCATACTGACCAATAAAAAGATATCTATTGAAACGAGAAAAAGAGTGTTGAAGTGCTACATAGAACCTATACATTTGTATGGATGTGAAGTTTGGACAATAAGCAGTCAAGCTGAAAAACACGTAAACAGCTGATGGCTTTGGAGATGTGGTTTCTGAGGAGAATGCAAAGAATGCCATGGACAGACAGAAAAACCAATGAACAAGTCCTTCAAGAAACAAATGAAGATAGTAAACTGACTAGAGTCATTAGACGTAGGCAGTCAACAATATTTGGACATGTTATGAGAAGAAATGACTTGGAGAACTTGGTGACAACTGGCAAGATCGAAGGGAAGAAACCAAGGCAGAGACCGAGAAGTAAATACCTGGATGGCTTGGCCAAATGGCAAGGGCGAGACAGAAACATGGAGCTGATCCACGACTCTGGTGATCGAGTGAGATGGCAGAACATTCTTTTTCTCGTAGCAGTTGACATCTTTTTATTGGTCAGTATGTTTTCCGTCTGGCAAAAGGCAACCTTCGCCTTGGCGATTCTTGTTCTAATCGCGACAAGGCATTTCTTATCAGATGTTATGGCTGTTCCGAGATAGTTGTAACAAATCACTTGTTTAAGAATATGCCCTTTTACCTGTTGTATTTCCTTCTTCCTAGTGACGACCATAATGTGTCTTCATACAATTTAATTCTAACCCTACTTGTTCACTATTTGCACCAACCACATCTAATAAATGTTACTAATGTCACGTCCCTCAATGATGATTCATCTCGCACCAAATGTTATCGATGTCACGTCCCTCAATGATGATTCCTCTCATATAGTGTGCCATGGGGGTGGAAAAGAGGAAGACCACAACGTAGATTGATTCAAGATGTGATAGGTAGTTTACACGTGACAGCGACAGGTTCTCACAATGGAGAGTCATTTAAATAGACTGTTATGGTAGTAAAGTTATAGACAGGACAAGTGAACTGGTTACGCTACCTGCCTCGTGTTCCGAAGGTGTTAGTGTCAATTCTAGCGTACGTCGTTTGGTTCACGAGTGCAGTTTTCTCGAAGAAACCCTGGGGTTTGTCGCTGGAACTGAGTTGTTCGTACTTTGTACGACTTTTATGGCAAGCGGACCTGCGGAAAGATACTGAACCACATGGGATAACACCCAGAGCAATGAAGTCGATTCTTTTGCCTTTTAATAGATTTAGTTCCAAGCAAAAAGTAGGTTTGGACCTAACAAATATGGATATCGGAAAATAATAAGTAAGTAAGTTTTTTCACAGTACCGAGATCTGTTGAACAGACCAAGTAAGGGGTAATTGGTGTGTTTTGTCACCAAATTCTCGTATTAGAAAGAAAACTAAGATAAAGTATGTTACATGATCAGCGACTGAGAGTTACTGCAGTTGAACACCTCAAACGGCGGCTTATCTTTGATAGGATAAAAATATATCTCCACCGTTTAGGCACTGGAAAATAAATGTGGAACAAAGAAAGTAGGCCATGACAAAAGATTAAGAACAACTTAATAGAACAACGATGTTAAAGATAGCGTATTCAGAAAGAAGGTAGCGTTAACCAAATGGATCACAACTAAATTTGAACAAGACTATGTTACTTATCAATCAATCAATCATGTGCCATGCCGGAAAGCGTGTGCGGTCATGATTCGCCATTTCACTCGATCATCAGAGTCGTGGATCAGCTCAGTGTTCCTGTCTCGTCCATGCCATGTGGCCAAGCCATCCAGGTATTTTCCTCTCGGTCTTCCCCTTCGTCTCTTCCTCTCGGTCATGCCAGTTGTCACCAAGGTCTCCAATTCATTTCTTCTTATAACATGCCCAAAATATTTTGACTGTCTACTTCTAATGTCTCTAATCAGTTTACAATTTGCATTTATTATTTGAAGGACTTGTTCATTGGATTTTCTGTCTGTCCATGGTATTGTTTGCATTCTCCTCAGAAACCACATTTCCACAGCCATCAGATGTCTCTCCCCCCCCCCCCCCCCTTCCCCAGCTTTTCTGCTCATGTTCCACGTTTCTCATCCGTACAAAAGTATACGTTCTTTGTAGAACCTCAACACTCTTTTTTTCGTTGCGAATGACATCTTTTATTGGTCAGTATGTTTTTCATCTTGCAAGGGGCTATCTTCGCCATGGCCATTCTTGTTCTAATCTCTTCAAGGCATCTCCCATCAGACGTTATTACTGTTCGGAGATAATTGTACTGATTCACTTGTTTAAGAATATGCCCACTTACTTGTATATTATGTTGTGGTATTTCCTTCGTCTAAGTGACGACCATAATCTGTGTTTTCTTACATTTCAATTCTAACCCTAGTTGTTCACTGTGTGCTACAACCGCATCTACTAAATGCTGCAGATGCTGCTCATTGTCTGCAATCAAGACTGTATCATCCGCATCATCATCATCATCATCATCATCATCATCATCATCATCATCATCATCATCATCATCATCATCATCATCACCTTCCACTTTTGCCGTCAATCGCCGTGAGGAGGAGTAATTTGCGCTCCAGCGCCCGATGGGCGGCATTGGATTGTGTCATTCCGTGTGGTTGTACAATGTCCTTGATGTCGTCAATCCATTTTCTTCTTGGACGTTCTCTTGGTCTTGTCGCAGATGACCTTCGATGTAAGGCCTGTGTTGGTAGTTGATGGTGTTGCATTTTAACGAGATGGCCAAACCACTTGATATTCTGTCTTTCAATAAATGTGGCACAAAGTGTTGATCCCACTGTCTATCTGATAAAAGCATTTATTACTTGGTCTCGGATTGTTAAGTTGGTAGCTCTCCTCGGGTACCTCATCTCGCAGGTGTTTATTTTGCGAAAGTGTGATTTTGATCAAGTCCAAGTTTGAGATTGGTAGCATAGTGTTGGTGTGAATATGCTGTTTATTATCTGTCGCTTTGCGGACGTTGGTATATTTTGATGTTTCAGTAAGGGTGATAGTTGATAGATGATCACCATATACAATTTACTGATGTATCGTCCCCCAACGAGGATGATCTATCGACTAAATAACATTTCCTTCTTCCAAGTGACGACTAATCTGTGTCTTCTTACAGTTCAATTCTAACCCTAATTGTGCACTGTGTGCAGCAACCGCAACAGCTACTTGTTGCAGAGTCTATTCATTGTCTGCAATCATGACTGTATCATCTATATATCTAATATTATTGATGCTTCGTCCCTCAATGTTGATTCCTTCTATATCTTCTATATTTCTGAAAATATTTTCACTGTACAGGGAAACAGATATTGAGACATTACACATCCCTGTCTTACACCTCTCTTAGTAGGCTGATATTGACCTGCTTCATTATCAATTTTTATGGCAGCTTGTTTCCAATATCATTTTTTTACAAGGCTAAGATCTTTCCCATGGATTTTTACATTGTAAAGCATCTTTATCATGTTGACATGTCTTACTTTATCGAAAGCCTTTGTATAGTCAATAAAGCAAAGATTTAGATCTTTCTTAACTTCTATGAAACGTTCAATTACTGTTCTAAGGATATACACATCATTTACTGTACCCTTGCCTTCTACAAACCCACATTGTTCTTTTCCTATTTCTGGTTGTATTTTCTTTGCATCATAATTCTTAGCAAAATCTTCGTGATGTGACTCATTATACTAATTGTTCGATTCTGATCACAATCAAAGGCTCCTAATTTCTTTGGGATTGGAATATATACAGACTTACATAATTCATGAGGTATATCTCCAGTATCATATAATGTGTTCAGCAGTCTGATGACTTGATCTATTCCATATTCTTCTAAAGCATTAATCATTTATTTTGTGATATTATCTGAACTGTGGGTCTTGTTAGTTTTCATATTGTTAAGAGTATTCTGAACCTCCATCTTCAAAATTTATGGGCCTTCATTATTATCGCGAATATCATACTGATCTTCTCTGTTATCATCATACAGGTTTTTCACATAATCTGACCATACATGTAAAATTTGATAATATTCTATGATTTTTCCATCCCTTGTTTTTAGTCAGTCTGTTGATGTACGTTTTCTTTGATTAGTAAGCGTCTGAATTCATTTGCACATTTATTTTGTATTTTTACTGTTGTGTTGTTTTTCCATTTCTATGCAGTGATGATTCATGTGCACACTTACATAATGTTCTGACATGTCTATTCATTTCTTCATATTTGACAGGATTATTTTTTTTGTGTTTTATTGTTTCCATTAGTTGTAAAATTTCTTCAGTCATAAATATTTACGCCCCACTTTCTTTAATTTCGAAATAGTTGTTACTGCAGCCAAACTGGTTGAATTCTTCAAATTTTCCTTAGAAAATTAAATTAAATTGTTTGCATATTCTTTACAGGACATTGCTGTCAACATTAGCATCTTTCAGCTGATTGTTGATTTCTTGGCAAAATTGCGCTCAGTAGTTTGCCATTGATTTTTAGCGGCCGGCTCACATACCATGTAAGTTACCGACGCGATTCGAACCACTGCTGATTCTCACCGTCGTCACGTTACTTACGAGAGTATACGAGATAACGGAGAAAAGTCGCTAACCTCTTGGCCAGGAAGCCGGCCCTTAGAAAATAGCACAAGGAAATGCCGAACGAACAATTAGAGAATTTAAAGATGAATCCTTGAGAATTATGGTGAACAGATAGTGACCCTTAGCAAAGACTACCCAAGAGAATTTTATAAACGTATCCATAATATGAGAAACAAAAATGCATGCTATAGAATGTCCACATTTGTTTGCCTTCATTCACGATTAATTATTTTGAAAACTGTCTGTTGCATCGTTATGAAATTTTTCCAGCCGTCTTATATTTACCCCCACCCAAGGAATATGTCTTTGATAGGTACAATAACAACTTAAATCATTGCAAGCGGCGACATTCCTTTGATGTTTTGCATAACAACTAGTAATTTCTCGCTAAAAAAGTTATGTTTACGGTAATGGGGACCTGCAAATGCAGATGGCAAACAAAGGCGTATCCGGATTCGTATGGGAGTGGGTGCAATGAAAGAAGTAGCTTACAATCGACAGGATCGGCTGCATTGCACCGGGTTTTTATCACATGTGGCTCAGTTTCTTTCCGCAGCGTGGAAAGCGCCGCACAAAGCACGAACTCCGTAGCTCCAGCGACGACCCTCGGGAGTGTCCGGAAAAAAAATGCACTCTTTAAATGAAGGACGCGGCCCGGAATTGAACATACAACGTTCAATCCATCCTTTCTCCAATAGTCCTCTTCCTCTTTCAACACATGGTCCTGACGTTTTTTCCAGTAACTTTTATCAATATTTAATAGCGCGGACAGACAGACAGACAGACAGACAGACAGACAGACAGACAGACAGACAGACAGACAGGTAGGTAGGTAGGTAGATAGGTAGATAGGTAGGTAGGTAGGTGGGTAGGTAGGCAGAAAGGTAGGTGGGTGAGTGGGTGGATGGCTGGCTGGCTGGCTGGCTGGCTAGCTGGCTGGCTGGCTGGCTGACTGGGTGGGTGGGTGGGTCAGTCGGTCGGTCGGTCGGTCGGCTGGCCTTCAGGCAGGCAGGCAGGCAGGTAGGTAGACATATAGATAGATAGATAGATAGATAGATAGATAGATAGATAGATAGATAAGCAGGCAGGCAGGTGGACGGGCAGGCAGGCAAGCAGGCAGGTAGGCAGACAGATAGATAGATACATACATAGATAGATAGATAGATAGATAGATAGATAGATAGATAGATAGATAGATAGATAGATAGATAGATAGATAGATAGATAGATAAGCAGGCAGGCAGGCAGGCAGGAAGGCGGGCGGGAGGGCGGGTGGGCAGGCAGGCAGGCAGGCAGGCAGATAGATAGATAGATAGATAGATAGATAGATAGATAGATAGATAGATAGATAGATAGATAGACAGATAGATACATACATACATACATACATACATAGATAGATAGATAGATAGATAGATAGATAGATAGATAGATAGATAGATAGATAGGTAGATAGATAGATAGATAGATAGATAGATAGATAGATAGATAGATAGATAGATAGATAGATAGATAGATAGATAGATAGATAGATAGATAGATAGATAAGCAGGCAGTCGGGCGGGCCGGATGGATGGATGGATGGATGGATGGATAGATGGATGGATGAATGATGGATGGATGGATGGATGGATAGATAGATAGATAGATAGATAGATAGATTGATAGATAGATAGATAGATAGATAGATAGATAGATAGATAGATAGATAGATAGATAGATAGATAGATAGATAGATAGATAGATAGACAGATAGATAGATAGATAGATAGATCCCCGCCAGAAGCCGATCCTTGTCAGCTAGTTTATTTATATAATCACGTTTCATGAAAGAACCCCTATTTGGAGACACCTCTGAATCTTCGCACTGTTTGTTTCAAAACGGAAATCACGTGAAAATTTCAAAAATCTGCCGGGACGTCTCTTCGTGAAGCTGTAATAGTGTTAAAATCATAGACGTAATCTCGAAATCGTAATTAATATACCGCATATAAACTAACTTTGAAATCTGCTGTAAAATCTCCAGAACAAACAATTTTTTGTTGGGTGGACATAATGATAAGGTTATATACTAAATCTCATCATTTTACCTCAGATGGTTACTGAGATATTGAATTTTATATTGAGGCAACAAACAAAAAAATACACTATACAACCCAACCGCCATCATAAAGAGCAAAAGAGGTATACCATTATTTAATCCGCAATAAAGACTAGAAAAGTGGGCAGAATACTTTCAAGAACTACTTAACCCCAAACATAATAACATAGAAAACCTCACTTTTGTGCCACAAGCTGTTGACAACAAGAACCAAACTTCATCCCCGCAGAAGTCAAATCAGTCATACAGAAAAGTCCTAAGAACAAATCACCAGGTCCAGATGGAATAACCACAGAAGCTATTCAGGCCTGTGGGGAAACAGCAGTTAAATGACTGACAAGACTTTTTAATAAAGCATGGGAAGAACAAAAATACCCAGACGATTGGCAACAGGAAATAATAGTACCAATATGGAAAAATAAAGGCAATATGAGAGAGTGCAAAAATACAGAGGTATATCACTCCTGAGCCATATAGGGAAAATGTAAGCAAAACTATTGGAACAAAGGGCTAGACTCATGGTTGAACAACAGTTAAGCAAAGTACAATTCAGTTTCCGGAAAGGTAAAAGTTGCACTCATGCTCTATTCATACTTAGATAAATATCGTGGAAAAACCATCAAATATAGTGACCATCAGAATATTACGTTTGTGGATCGATCAGGAAATGGCTTTCGATAGAGTAGGCAGATGCAAATTATGGACCATACTTGAAGACTATGGGATACAAGGACCATTGCTAGAAACATCATAGCCATGTACCACTCGAGACATAGTGCAGTAAGAACACAAGAAGGTATATCAGATATGTTCACAGTCACTACAGGAGTGATACATGGATGTGTGCTCTCTCCTATGCTATTTAATATCTACATGGACAGAATATCCAGGAAGAAAGCCTTGACAGAACAAATTCAGAAAATATATAACTATTTACATCGGATGAAACAACTGATCCACAGAAAATAAATGAGGGCAGACTGCAAAATCATGTTAATAATCAGAGTTCAACATGCAGAAGATGCAATATAAGTATACGTATAACCAAAACCGAAGTAATGCAAATTAGCAGGTCTCCTGGTCCACTAAGTATACAGATAAAAAGCACATCTCTGAAACAACTTAAAGACTTCATATATCTGGGAAGTATGATCACCGAAGATATCAGATTGGACAGAGAAATCGAAATCAGACGTCAAATAGCGAGTGCACTTACATATCAACTATCACGCAAACTGAAACATCCATGTCCGCAAAGCGACAGATAATAAACAGTATATTCACACCAACCCTATGCTACCAATCTCAAGCTTGGACATTATCCAAATCACACTTGCGCAAAATCAACAACTGTGAAATGAGATGCCTGAGGAGAGCTGCCAACTTCAACATCCGGGACCGAGTAAGAAATTTTGTTATCAGACAGACAGTGGGATCAACACCTTGTGCCGCATTTATTGAAAGACAGAAGATCAAATGGATTGTCCATCCCGTTAGAATGCAACACCATCAAATATCATACCATCACTGGCCCTACATCGACGATCATCTGCTCCGAGAGCAAGAGGACGCCTGAGAAGAAAATGGACTGATGAGAACAAAGACATTGTACAATCACACGGAATGACACTATCCAATGCCACCCATCGGGCGCTGGAGCGCCAATTATTCCTCCCTACGACCCCTGACGGCAAAAGTGGAAGATGATGATGATGCTGATGAGAACATCAATATCTGTTTCTTCGCCCCATTAAATGTCTCTACGACCATATTTGCTATCATTATGAGGCACAATGCACTCGTGCCTGCCAAAAATATTATTTGTAAACGTGTCTGGATTATGTAACTGATCGGCTATTGCACTGCATATATTAATATTATCCCGTCTGTAGTCTGCCTTCGATTTGTGATATTATCCACCACGTGAGGTCACATGCAAGACATCTAAGTTATCACACCTACTGAAATTTATTTTAGTAGCTTTGATCAGAAAGCGTAATATCTTTAATTAAAATTTATGTTATACGTTCTTTAATGTAACTATTTGCATGACACAGCCATCCTTTATACCCCAATAATTTATTTTTCTTGTCTCCCTTGTTACTCAAAACATCATTTCAAATTATTTCCCCTGATTTTTATCATACATATTTCTAAATGTTTACACATGACATATTACATTTGATCAATTTTGATTTTATATCAAATTAAAGAGTGTTGCATAAGGACAACTACTGTGTATAAGCCCATCGCACATGCGGGAAGTCGCTTAAAACGATTAATCATCCAGTGGCAATTAATCCGTTAAACCTGAGATTGCAACCATGACCGCTCACGCTTATTGATGCCGGAAATGATGATGCCGACTGTGTTATCACAGCTCCGCCACGGAGTCTACATGATCAGCATTCTTGGGTCAGGTCGGTGTTCTTGACCCGGTTATTCCATATTCCCTAGCCATCCAAATATCTATCTTTCTGCCTTCTCTAGCTTTCTTTCCGTCATGATTCTCAATTCCCAGAACCTATACAATATGAAAACGTAATAGAATAACACTAAATCAGACGAGAAATGTCATCTTGGATTATCCACAATAGCGACAGGTCTGGTCATGAAACTACCACAAGACACAATTCAGGGCTAGAACAAACGAGAACGGTCTAGCAGTACGGATATCCACCGGGACTCCTTCTTAATTTTCACTCTGGGACCACCATTACATCTCCATTGCTTCCAGGTTCCCGCCTTACCTTCCTCCCACTTTGTTCACGTACCAGGTCCATTCATTTACCTGGGATCTTCACATAACTGTTACCATCCACTACCCCGGTCCCCATGTTTCACAGACTCCCACGGCTGTAGATATAAGAGTATCAAGGTGAAATTAATGTTAGTGTCTCAGCCTGAGATTTTGAGATAAGTAGCAAAGAAATCTTTTTTATTTTTTTATTTAAAGATTTTCCTTTTTTCGTCATTATTTTCATTTGTTTTGCATATTTCTTATCTAGTTCTTATGCCTTAATGTAGTGACTGGCGGGTCTTGTTCGTGATTATACGTTGTATTGTGTGTATACTTGTATATTTGTTTGCTGATGAAGGCTAGTCGAAGCAATGTCCTTTATTTTTCGCAATTCTGTTCTGTAAAACTGCATTACTCTGTGTTATGTTATATTGTTTACTAGTGAGTTTGGGCCGGTCTCTGTGGCGAATGAGTTACCGACGAGGTTCGTACTCCCGTATACCAGCGTTCTAAACACAGCTGCGCGCGATTTAGCAGCAGACCACGAAGCGTTGGTTTAGCGTTGGTATCGGTGCCGGTCGTTCATAAAACAATGGCAAACTACTGAACGTAAACTTGCCAAGAGACCATGCATGGTGTTGTTATTGTTGTTACTAGTATTGCTGTTGTTGTAAGGGGGCAGCGTGGTCTCGAGGTATGGTGTCCGCCTCTAGTGCTGGAGCTCCCGGGTTCAAGCCCCGGTGAGGACAGGCATTTTTTCACCTGGACCTCCAGTAATAAAATCTCCCCTGATCTCTGTGTAGTGATATCGGTCGCCAGTGTGCATTGGTGTGCACGTAAAATAAATCCCTTGGAAGTCGGAAATCTAAAAAAGAGTGGCCTAATGGCGCTACCCGGGAAAAATATCGAGTTAATAATCTTCCCAATGTATTTCAGGATCCTCGCCGGTGCTACGGAGCTCGTGCACTGAGCTGAGTTTCTCCAGACTCCGGTTTGAGTTAGGAGGAGAACGGAGCACTTATGGGTTACACCCGTGTGCCGTGATGTTGATCCATCGACTAAACTAAACTAAACTAACTAACTGCTGTTGTGACTGTTATTATTATTAATATTATTATTAATATTATTATATAAAGCTATTATTGTTGTTATTTTTATTGTTGTTATTATTATTATTATTGCGAATGTTGTTGTTATTGTTGCTGGTGATGTTGCTGTTGTTAATATTATTCTTGTTGTTATTGTTATTATATTCCAATTGTTATTGTGGTTGTTGTTATTTGTGTTTTTGTTTTGCTATTATTTGTTTTGTTATTCTTGTTTGTGTGCCCTTGTTATTGTTGTTGTTATAATTATTGTTATTGTTGCTTTGTGCTGTTGTTATTGTTGGGATTATCGTCGTCGCATTTGTTATCATCGTTATGATGATCATCATCTATAACTAGTTTCACACAGTTATTGTATACACAGACTGCATGATGCCCCAACCATTGTGCTACTCTAGGTGTTGTTCAGACAGACTCACAAAGAGAACTAGCAACTCGCATCAGAAGAGGACAGTTCACATTCTTTGGGTATGTCATGAGAAGTGGAAAACTAGGGCTTGTTGTCACAACGAGAAAGCTGGAGGGGAGGAAGTCGGGGGGAGAACAAGAGAGTAGATACTGGACAGTTTGACATCATTAGACAGAAGGCTGTAGACAGACATGGTCATCAACGGCATATGGCATGGGCTACAGGAAGAAGAGGACACATGAAAAGTGCATATTATAATTTAATTGGATGGAACAATGAACAAACATGTCTATCCAACAAAAACTCAGAATTGTTGAAAAAAAAATGCTTTCAAGATAAACAAACATGAGAAAATGAAATTCAAAACAACGTATTCCTTAGTGAATTTAAACACAGAAGCCACAAACAACATGTTGCACACGATTGATTGCCTGGTATGTTTCGCTGCATCTCTTCAGGTGACGAGTCTTGATGAGGGAAATATACCAGGTAAGAAATCGTGTCACATATTGTTTGTGGCTTCTGTGTTTAAAGAAAATGAAGTGTTCTAAGAGGTGTATAAAGACACGGGCAGTCTGTGTGATCGTGGGGAATAAAACGCTTCCGCTAGAACTTCCAGTGCGTCATATTCGGGGTCGGGGAATTGTTCAGATCACGGGCTGGTCGGGCTTCAACGTTGACTTCCCGTTCAGAAAACAATGGCAAGCTACTGAATGTAAACTTGTATACAAATGCAAAATAGTGTTGGGGTTTATCGCAACGTCCTGCAAAAGCCGTATAACATTTTCTTATAAAACATAAAGTTTTGGAAAAGGTAACTATGGAGGAAAGTGTAACATCATCATCATCATCATCATCATCATCATCATCATCATCATCATCATCATCATCATCATCATCATCATCATATGCCATACCGGTAAGAGTAGCGTTCATGTTTCACCATCTCACACGATCACTAGTGTCGTAGATCAGCTCTGTGTTCTTGTCTCGGCCATGTCACTTGGTCAAGCTATCCAGGCATATATTCAATTATTTTCTCTTATTCTTTCCCCCTCATTCTTGCCAGTTGTCACCCTGTTCTCCCATTTATTTATTCTTATAACGTTCCACAAAAGTGTGACTGTCTACGTCTAATTTCGCTAATCAGTTTACAATTTTGATTTGTTTCTTTTATGACTTGGTCATTGGTTTTTCTGTCTGTCCATGGTATTCGTTGCATTTTCCGCACGAAAAATATTTCCACAGCCATTGGATGTTGTTCAGGTTGTCTGCTAATTATCCACGCTTCACATCCATACAAAAGCACAGGTTCTATGTAGCACCTCAACACTCTTTTTCTCGTTGTAAATGACATCTTTTTATTGATCAGTATGATTTTTATCTTGTAAAAGGCTGCCTTCGCCATGGCGATTCTTGTTCTATTCACGGCATCTCCCACCGGATGTTATGACTCTTCCGAGATAATTGTGCCGATTCACGTGTTTAAGAATATTCCCATTTAATTGTACATTACATTGAGGTATTTCCTTCTTCCTAGTGACGACCATAATCGGTGTCTTATTACAATTTGTATCTAACCCAAGCTGTTCACTGTGTGCCACAACGGTATATACTCAATGTTGCAGATCCTGCTAATATTCTCAAATCAAAACTGCATCATTCGCATATCTAATGTAATTAATGTTACGCCCCACAATTGCGATTCCTCTCATATCTAATGTTATTGATGTTACGTCCCCTAATTGTGATTCCTCACATATCTAATTTTATTTATGTCACGTTCCCCAATGGTGATTCCTCACATATCTAATTTTATTGATGTCACGTCCCTCAACGATGATTCCTGTCATATATGTTATTGATGGCAGGCCCCGCATTGATGATTCCTCTCGTATCTTATAGTATTGATGTCACGTCCCTCAACGATGATGTCTATAATACCTAATGTTATTGATGTTACGTCCCCCAATGTTTCCGCTCATATCTAATGTTATTGATGTTACGTCCCCCAATGATGATTCCTCTCATATAGAGTACAAAGAAGTCGGAAAAGAGGAAGACCACAACGTAGATGGATTCTTGATGTGATAAATAGTTTACACATGACAGCAAGAAAGACATTCAATTGAGAGACATTTCAATAGACTGTTATGGGAGTAAAGGTCAAGACAGGACAAGCGAACTGGTTACGTCACCTGCCTCGCGATCCGAAGGTTGTGGATTCGATTCCGGCGTAAGTCGTTTGGGTCACGTGTGCAGTTTTCTCTGAGAGACCCTGGGGCTTGTCGCTGGAGTTGCGTAGTTCGTTGTTTGTGCTACGCATTCGGCATGCCGACCTGCGGAAAGATACTCAGCCATATGGAATAAACCCGGTGAAAATAAGTCGATCCTTGTTCCTTTACACAGATTCGGTTCCAAACAAAAAGTAGGTTTAGACATAACAAAAATAGCTGAAAATGATAAGTAGGGAGGGTTGTGTCACAGTTATGATATAATGCCGAGACAGTGATGAACAGATCATGTAAGGGGTAAGACACGGAAGTTTGTTGTCATCACATTCTTGTATTAGAAAGCAAATTAAGGTAAACCATTTTGTATGTTCGACGTCTGAGAGTCATTGCAGCTGAACACCAGAAACGGCGACTTGTCTTTGCTAGGACCAAGTATAACTCTAGCGTTAGGCAAGCATCAGCGACTGTCGTAATCCACTCGTTTATCAAAGACGAAAATTCATATCATCTGTTTCTTCACGCCATTAGAGTATCTACGACCATATTTGCTATCATTATAAGGCACGTACACATGTGCCTGCCAAAAATATTCATTATAAGTTCATCCAATATGTAGAGAATAAACGTATATTGAATAACATGTAATAAGCCGTAGGAAGACTGCCCTTCATTTGAGATATTATATCCACTACATTAGGTCACATATGGGCATCTACGATATCGCAATTACTTTAAAGTATTTTAGTAGCTTTAATCAGAGTGGAAATATCTCTAATTAAATCGCATGCGATACTCTCTTCAAATTAAATATATTTGCATTAAACAGCCTTAATTTATACTCCAATAAATTATCTTCTCTTGTCTCCCTTGTACCTTAAAAATGTATTTAAATTTATTTCCCTTGAAATTGTAAATTCCTATTATACACACTTTTACTTATAAAACATTACAATGAGTGAAACGAGATGCAATATTCAGAAGAAAAGTAACGGCTGCTGCATGATATAACAACAGGAAATAAATACAACTAGGTATGTATAACTCCAACCAAACAGTCAGATATACTAAACACGGACACAGTGTACATACCTTACAACGAACTCGACAATGATGAACATAATTAGATTTTAAGGAGAAACATTAAAAAGGGGGTGGGGGTGAGTTGGAATATAATTTAAAAATACAAATAATTATACTACGAAATAATGACAGACGCGAAAGTTGACACGTGGGTCCATTGTGGACTGTTTTTGTTGTAGCTGTTATTGCTAGGTTTATTATATGCATGGTGTTGTTATGTTGTTATTGTTGTTATTATTATTGCTGTAGTTGTAAGATTCAAACATCATAACGCTGTACAAGAACAAGGGAGATAGGAGCGACTGTAACAACTATACGGGTATCTCACTTCTGTGTATTGTTGGGAAAGTATTTGCCAGAATTGTCCTGCACAGACTTCAAGTCCTGGGAGATCAAGTCTACCCCGAATCACAGTGTGGCTTCCGTCAGAACCGGTCTACCATTGATATGATATTCTCATTGCGACAGATGCAAGAAAAAAGCCGGGAACAAAATCAGCCACTGTTTATTGCCTTCATCGACCTCACAAAGGCATTCGATTTGGTCAGTCGTGAGGGTCTGTTCAAAGCACTAAAGAAGATTGGCTGCCCACCAACTCTTCTGTCCATTGTGGAATCGTTCCACACAGGCATGAAGTGTATAATCAAGTTTGATGGCTCAACTTCAGAAGAGTTTGAAATCAAGAGTGGAGTTAAGCAAGGCTGTGTGCTATCCCCCACCCTCTTTGGGATATACTTTTCACTTCTACTGAAATATGCCTTTCGTGATCAGGATGATCGTATATACATTCACTCACGCTCAGATGGTGGCCTCTATAATGTTCAGAGATTGAAGGCCAAGACCAAAATTAGCAGGGTACTAATCAGAGAGTTGCTTTTTGCGGATGATGCTGCGATTACGACCCACTCTGAGGAAGAATTACAACATCTACTATCTGCATTCTCCAATGCTTGTTCTGAATTTGGTTTAACAATTAACAAAAAGAAGACACAGATTATGTCACAAGGTGCACATGGTGTACCATCAATCTTTATTGACGACGCCGAACTGGAGATAGTAGACCATTTTACATATCTAGGATCAGAGGTAAATAGCAAATTATCCCTCGATCAGGAAATCAACATCAGGATTGGCAAGGCTGCAACAACAATGAACATGTTAGAAAAAAGAGTCTGGGAGAACAGGAAGCTTACTGCCAAAACAAAAGTCCTCGTCTACCAAGCCTGTGTCCTTAGTACTCTTCTTTATGGCAGTGAAACCTGGACAACTTACTCACGCCAAGAGAAACGTTTAAACAGCTTTCATATGCGGTGTCTGCGAAGAATACTTGGTATTAAGTGGCAAGACAAAATCACAAATACTGAAGTATTGGAAAGATCAGGTTGTGTGACGGTGTATTCCATGCTCAGTCTTCGTAGACTTAGATGGATAGGACACGTTAGGAGGATGGATGATGGTAGAATACCAAAGGACATCTTTTTTGATGAATTACAGACAGGTAGGAGATCTCAGGGTCGGCCTCTACTACGATACAAAGATGTGTGTAAGCGGGACATGATTGATACAGGCATTGATAATGCACATTGGGAGCACGTCGCCGCTGAACGTGTTGCATGGAGGGCAACTATCAGAAACGGAATAAAACAAAGGAGAAAATGATTGCAGATAAAGCACACACAGAGCGTGAGAGACGTAAGATGGTGCAAAATGGTGGAAATGACCATGTTTTCACATGCACCTACTGTGGGCAAACATTTGCAGCAAGAATTGGCCTTACCAGCCACACTCGCCACCGCCATGGATCGTAGTTATTAAGCCTTTTTAAAGCACAATGTACCAAACTATCGTCTGTCAAGACGGAAAGGTGCCAATGAATGATTGTTATTATTAATAGTAATATTGTATACATGTTATTATTGTTGTTATTGTTATTGTTGTTAATGTTTTTGTTAGTGTTATTGCTAATGTTGCTATTGCGAATTGTGCTGTTATTATTGCTGTTGATGTCGTCGCTGTTATAGTTATTCTTTTTACTGTTGTTATTATATTCCTGTTATATTGATGTTGTTGTTGTTATTTTTATCTTTGTTGCGTTATTATTGATGCTGTTATTGTTACTGTTGTTATGGGTGTTTTTATTATTATTGTCATTATTATTATTATTATTATTATTAGTATTATTATTATTGTTGTTGTTGCTATTGTCTTCGCATTTGTAATCATGGCTATCATTATTATCATAATCATCATATATAACTAGTTTCACACAGGTAATGTATAGCACAGACCGCAAGATGCTCCAACCATTGTGCTACTCTAGGTGTTGTTCAGACAGACTCAAACTTGGAACTAGCAACTCAAATCAGAAGAGGACAGTTTACATTTTTTGGGCATGTCATGAGAAGTGGAAAACTAGGTCATGTTGTCACAACGGGAAAGCTGAAGGGCAGGAAAGCCCGGGGTAGAACAAGAGAGTAGATGCTGGACAGTTTGACATCATAGCATAGAGGAACGTCTGTAACGGAAATGGGCGGCGGTACACTAGACAGAAGGCTATGGGCAGACATGGCATTGACTACAGGTAAAAGAGGACTGAACAAACAGGTCTCTCCAACAAGAGCCCAGTATTGTAAAGAAAATTGGTTATTAAGATAAACAAAGTCTCAAAAATGAGAATACGGAATTCAAAACAATGTATTCCTTTAGTGAATTTAAACACTGAAGCCACAAACAATATGTTGCACGATTCATTGCCTGGCATATTTCGTTGCCTTTCGTCAAGTGACGAGACGAAACGTGAGGGGGGAGTGGGATATGCCAGGCAATTAAATCGTGTCACATATTGTTTATGACTTTTGTGTTTAAAGAAAATGAAATGTTTTGGGAATTTATAAAAACATGGGTAGTCTGTGTGATCACGGGGCTAAACAACACTTGCCCCGTTAAAAAAAAAAAAAAATAAACAAACAACAGCAACAAAGACAATAATAATGGTAAATTATTTTGAACTACAACTAGCCACACACACAAAAAAAAACATTCCCATATGTATGGCACGTTACACCCACTTTGGGTATTCATGATTCCCATGTTAAACATAACAAACATAACAATGTAACGTTTTAATGCTTATTGTTCTTTTGTTGTCAAAGAATTGCTTCATAAGATATGTTGAATGAAAGAATGTATGAGAGGAAATAGAGAAGAAGGGCAGAATGTCAGACGGGCCTGCATGCCCAATTCTTAACCCTTTGAAAATAAAGATTTTCTTTCGTTCGTTCGTTCGTTCGTTCGTTCGTTCTTTCGTTCGTTGCTTGAACTTCCAGTGCGCTGAATTCAGGGTGGGAGTATCGTTCATTACAGGGTCCAGTCGGATTTCAACGTTGGCTTCCAGTTCAGAAAACACTGGCAAGATACTGAATCTAAACTCGTATACACAAACAACCTGGGGTTGGGGTGTATCGCCATATCACATTTTATTGTTAACATAAAGATCTAGAAAAGATAACTATAGAGGAGAGTGTACTAGCATCATTATTATCATGTGCCATGCCGATAAGCGTGGCGGTCATGTTTCTCCAACTCACACGATCACAAATGTCGGGGATCAGCTCTGTTTTTGTGAGTGATTAGACCATGCCACGTGGCCAAGCCATCCAGGTATTTACTTCTCTGCCTTCCTTTTATTTAATTTCATAACGTGTTCAACACTGTTTGATTGTCTACGTCTACTTTCTCTAATCAGTTTACAGTTGTTGTTTTTTTTGTTTCTTGTAGAACTTGGTCATTGGTTTTAATGTCCGCCCATAGTATTCTTTGCATTGTCCTCAGAAACCGAATTTCCAGAGCCATTAGATGTTTTTCAGCTTGTCTGCTAATTATCCACGCTTCACATCCATACGTACAGTACAGGTTCTATGTAGCACATCAACACTCACTTTTCTCCTTGCAAGTGACATCATTTTATTGGTCCGTGTGTTTTCTGTCTACCAAAAGGCTACCTTCCCCAATGTTATTCGTCTTCTAATCTCGTCAAGGCACCTCCCATCACATGTTATGACTGTTCCAAGATCGTAGTACCAATTCATTTATTTAAGAATATTCTCATTTACCTTTACATTACATTGTGGTATTTCTTTATTCGTAGTGACAATGATACTATGTGCCGTCTTACAATGTACGAGGGGAAGTAATAAGTAAGTCACAAATGGCTGTAGAAAAATAAGTAAATATGATAACAACTTGAAACCAGTTTATTTGTATACATACATTGTCCCTTTATTTCGCAACTTAACTTCCACCACCATTGATGCACTTATCTCATCGTTTTATCAGTTCTCCGAAACCGACTGCATAGAACTGCGTGCTCTGTTTTCTATACCACGTTTTCACTTCACATTCAACTTTGGCGTCATTCGCGAAATGTCTCCCACAAGGTGGGTTTTCAGTGGACCAAAAAGGTGGAAATCGCTAGGGGCTAAGTCGGGGATATAAGGTGGATGTTCCAGAACTTCCCACCTTAGTTGGTTAATCTTCTCCTGAGGTAATCGAGCCGTATGTGGTCTTGCATTATCATGAAGAAGCAATACTCCTCTAGTCAGGAGTCCTGGACGTTTTCTTCGAATTACATTATGAAGCGTCGATAGAACTTCACAGTACGATTAAGAATTCACATTGTTACTTTTCTTTTTGATAATGTTATTCATCCCCAAATGATGATTCCTCACATATAGTGTACAAAGGAGTCGGAAAATACGAAGACCACAACGTAGATGGATTCAAGATGTGACAGGTAGTTTACACATGTCAGCAACAGAGGCTACAACGGAGAGACAATTAAATAGACTGTTATGGGGGTAAAGTTCTAGACAGGACAATCGAAGTGACCTCGCGCTCCGAAGGTTGTAGGTTTGATTCCGGCGTACGTCGTTTGGTTCATGGGTGCAGTTTTTTTCGGAGAAACCCTGGGGCTTGTCGCTGGAGTTGCGTAGTTCGTACTTTGTGAGACGCGTTCGGCAACCCGTCCGCGGAAAGAAATTGGACTATATAGGATAAAACCCGATGCAATGAAGTCAATCCTCTTGCCTCTTAACAGATTTAGTTCCAAACAAACAGTAGGTTTGGACCTAACAAAACTAGA
>JACEFZ010020762.1:43343-70843 GCA_014155875.1 Cepaea nemoralis
TTTAACGCAAAGTCCTGTAAAAGCCATATTAACATTTTTTTTACAACATGACGTTTGGAAAAGATAACTATGGAGGAAAGTGTAAGATCATCATCATCATCATCATCATCATCATCATCATCATCATCATCATCATCATCATCATCTTCATCAATATCATCATCAACATGTGCTAGGATTATGACGACCACAATCTGTGACTTTCATACAATTTAATTTTAACCATAGATGTTCACTGTGTGAAACAATGGCATCTACATAAAGCTGCAGATTCTGCTCACTGTATGCAATGAACACAATCCGCATATATAATGTTATTGGTATTGCGTCCCCCAATTATGATTCCTCTCATATCTAAAGTTATTGATGTCACTCCCCCACTGATGATTACTCTCATATTTAATGTTATTGATGTTACGTCCCCAACGGTGATTCCTCTCATATCTAATGTTATTGATGTTTCATCCCCTAATGATGATTCCTCACATATAGTGTACAAGGAAGTCGGTAAAGAAGAAGACCACAACCTAGATGGATTCAAGATGTGTTAGGTAGTTTACACATGACAGCAACAGAGGCTTACAATGGAGAGACATTTAAATAGACTGATATGGGGGTAAAGTTCTAGACAGGACAAGCTAAGTGGTTACGTCAACTGCCGCGCGTTCCGAAGGTTGTAGATTTGATTCCGGCGTACGTCGTTTGGTTCACGAGTGCACTCTTCTCGGAGAAACTCTGGGGCTGGAGTTCCGTAGTTCGTACTTTGTGCGACGCGTTCGGCGAGCCGGCCTGCGAAAAGATACTAGGCCATATGGGTTAAAATCTGGTGCAATGGGGTCGATTCTCTTGCCTTTTAACAGATTCAGTTCCAAACAAAAAGTAGGTTTGGACCTAACAAAACTGGATGGCGGAAAATGATAAGTAGGGAGGTTTTGTTACAGTTATGACTTAATGCCGAGACAGTGTCTAGAGCAGACCGAGTAAGGGTTAAAACACGGGTGTGTTTTGTCACCAAATTCTGGTATTAGTAAGAAAGCTAATGTAACATATGCTACATGTTTGGCGGCTGGGGGGTCATTGCAGCTGAACACCTCAAATAGTGGTTTGTCTGTGCTACGATCAAATAGAACTCCACCGTTAAGGCAAACATCAGCGAAACATGTATTCCACTTGTGTATCAAGACGAACGTCGATATCATCTGTTTCTTCGCTCCATTAAACGTTTCTACAACCATATTTGCGATCATTACGAGGCACATGCACTTGTGCCTGCCAAAAATATTAATCCTGTTACTGGTGAAACTTAATAAATCTAAACGGATATTGCACTAGATATATTACCCCGTAGGTAGACAGCCCTTCATTTGTGATATTACCTACCACATGAGTTTGCCACATACTTGACACCTACGATATTGCAGTTACTTAAATTGTTTAGTAATTAGTTATCAGTGTGGTAATATATTTCCTTTGATATTATGATATTCGTTATTCAAACCAAATGTTTGCATTACACAGCCTTCATGTATACTCCAACACATTATTGTTCTTGTCTCCCTTGTTCGTTAAAAAATCATTTCAATTTATTTCCCTTGATTCCTATTATACAGATTTCTGCAACATTACCTATGAAACATTACAATGATCTAAACGAGTTGCAATATTCATAAGATTCATTGGCACCTTTCCGTCTTGACAGACGATAGTTTGGTACATTGTGCTTCACAAAGGCATAATAACTACAACCCATGGCGGTAGCGAATGTGACTGATAAGGCCAATTCGTGCTCTGTCATATACCTCATGGCTTAAGACAGAAAGTAATATTACTAATGACCACCCCCCCCCCCCCCCCTTCCCCCTGATCTAGGTTGTCACGACAATCGAACAGCAACAACGTTGTGATCACATTTTAATCAAATGTATTAATTATAGGCTTTGGTTCCACAAACATGAATAAACTTACTTAACCCAAGGACCACCTAATCACAGATAACCCGCTAATCCGTCTAGCCACTAATGACATTTACTAACCAACCCCTAAACTTCTACTAAACCCGACCCTGTCTATCGCCATCTTAAACGCTAACTATCCTAACAACAATCGCGTCTTCCGTTCTCTATCTTATACAAATGGTGCGCACCAAGCAAGCACCGAGCAGTGTGCAAACCCAAGCACGTACTGTGCCAGTAGTTATGTATTATAAAGTTACTTAGTTAGTCGCAGTTCCAACTTCACAGCAACGGGTCATCCCCATTATGCTCCGTTCCTGTGCCAGTGAATATCATACAAAATGCTCCCTACTGCCCAATGTGAAAAATGGAAAAGACAAATTATTATTATTATGTGTATTATAAAGACACATGCAAAGTGCATATTACAATTCAATTGGATGGAACAGTGAACAACCAGGTCTATCCAACAAGAACTCGGTATTGTAAAAAAAATGCTTTTAAGATACACAAAAATGAGAAAATGAAATTCAAAACAACACATTCCTTAGTGTATTTAAACACAGAAGCCACAAACAATATGTTGCATGATTGATTGCCTGGTATATTTCGCTGCATCTCGTCAGGTGACGAGGCGTGATGGGGGAAATATGCCAGGCAATAAATGGTGCCACATATTGTTTGTGGCTTGTGTGTTTAAAGAAAATGAAATAGTTTGGAGATGTATAAAAACAAGGGCAGTCTGTGTGATCGCGGGGATTAAACCGCTTCCGCTTGAAATTTCTAGTGCGTCGTATTCGGGGTGGGGGAATCGTTCAGTTCACGGGCTATTCGGGCTTCACCGTTGACTTAACGTTCAGAAAACAATGGCAAACTACTGAATGTAAGCGTGTATACAAACGCAACATACAATTTAATTTTAACCATAGTTGTTCACTGTGTGCAACAATGGCATCTACAAAACGTTGCAGATAATGCTCATTGTATGCAATGAACACAATCCGCATATCTCATGTTATTGATGTTATCTCCGCCAATGATGATTCCGCTCATATCTAATGTTATTGATGTTACGTCCCTCAATGCTGATTCCTCTCATATCTAAAGTTATTTATGTTACGTCCCCCAATGATGATTCCTCTCATATCTAATGTTATTGATGTTACGTCCCTCATTGATCATTCCTTTTATATCTAAAGTTATTGATGTCACGTCCCCAACTGGTGATTACACTCATATCTAATGTTGTTGATGCTACGTCCCTCAGTGGTGATTCTTCTCATATCTAATGTTATTGATGTTACGTCCCTCATTAATGATTCCTTTCATATCTAATGTTTTTGATGTCACATCCCCAACTGGTGATTACTCTCATATCTAATGTTCTTGATGCTACGTCCCTCAGTGGTGATTCCTCTCATATCGAATGTTATTGATCCCCATATAATGTTATTCATCCCCAAATTATGATTCCTCACATATAGTGTACAAAGGAGTCGGAAAAATAGAAGACCACAACGTAGATGGATTCAAGATGTGATAGGCAGTTTACACATGTCAGCAACAGAAGCTACAACGGAGAGATATTTAAATAGACTGTTATGGGTGTAAAGTTCTAGACAGGACAAGCAAAGTGGCCTCGCGCTCCGAAGGTTGTAGGTTTGATGCCGGCTTACGTCGTTTGGTTCACGAGTGCAGTTTCTTCGGAGAACCCCTGGCGCTTGTCGCTGGAGTTGCGTAGTTCGTACTGTGTGAGCAACACGCCCTGCGGAAAGATATTGGACTATATGGGTTAAAACCCGTTGCAATGAAGTCAATCCTCTTGTCTTTTAACAGATTTAGTTCCAAACAAAAAGTAGCTTTGAACTTAACAAAACTGGATAGCGGAAAATGATAAGCGGGAAGGATTTGTCACAGTTATGATGTAATGCCCAGACAGTGATGAACAGACCTAGTAAAGGATAAGACACTGTGTGTTTTGTCACCAAATTCTTGTATTAGAAAGAAAACTAAGGTAACATATGCTACATGTTCAGAGACGTGTTATTGCAGCTGAGCAACTCAAACGGCGACTTGTCTTTGCTAGGATTAAATATCGATGCACTGATGCCATTTTTGCTCTTAGACAACTTATAAAATAATTAATCGAATTCAATAAAACACTCCACTTAGCCCTTGTCGACCACAAGCGAAGTATCCTCGCGCTCCAAAGGTTGTGTGTTTGATTCCGGCGTACGTCGTTTGGTTCACGAGTGCAGTTTCTTCGGAGAACCCCTGGCGCTTGTCGCTGGAGTTGCATGGTTCGCACTTTGTGCGACGCTTTCTGTAACCTGGCCCACGGAAAGATACTTCGCCATATTGCATAAAATCCGGAAAAGTGAAGTCGATGCTCTTGTCTTTTAACAGATTCAGGTCCAAACAAAGAGTAGGTTTTGACCTCACAAATCAATGATGGCGAAAAGTTGTAAGTAGGAAGTTTTGTCACAGTTATGACTTAATGCCGAGACAGCGATCAGTTATCAGTTATCAGTTATCAGTTATCAGTTGGGATATCTTCACTGCATTCCGGACAGGTCCATAGGTGCTCATATCCCCTCCCCCCCCCCCAGCATATGTGTGACGAAACGGCTACAGATCGGCAAATCTCTGCATAATAGCCCTTTGAAGGGAGTGCGAGGCGTTGGTCTCCCTTGAAATTAATATCAATTAATAGGGGATTTCCCTAGAAACGTAGTGCGGGCGGAGCTATTCTAGTTATTTATAGAACAATCTAGAATGTTCCCTCAAGTGCGTACGTGGGAAATAGCTCGAAGTTCACGAGTGCTTCAGGCAGCACGGGTTGGTGGAACTTATCGTGACTCTGGTTTTCTTCATGAATCATGAAAGTCACGCGGCCCGTGTAGGCGAGTGGAAGGCGCACTGACATTGTCGTGGTCAGTCGCCCACC
Organism: Cepaea nemoralis; assembly: GCA_014155875.1. Classification (NCBI taxonomy): domain Eukaryota; kingdom Metazoa; phylum Mollusca; class Gastropoda; order Stylommatophora; family Helicidae; genus Cepaea; species Cepaea nemoralis. The sequence continues at coordinate 48,243 of JACEFZ010020762.1, forward strand.
AAATCTCAGCGTGAACAGATCGCAGCCAACAGGCTGATGTAATTTTGATGTCACTATTCGCGGCCAGTGCGGACATCTGCAGTCAAGGTTGTGATTCTTCAATCACAGGTTAGTTGAATACTTATTCTATTATTTAATTGTGGTCGTGATGCCGTGCTGAGTTCCCGGAATGAATTAATTGCCGTCGCAAAATTGAGTTATCCGTTACAGTTGGCGGTTGCATATTTAAGTAGGCTTTATCGATCAGCGATGTAATGTGTTACCTGACGGGGCAAGCCGTATTCCACAGCGAGTGGTGTGTAAATAAAATAGGCCGAACGATGGTGCTTTACAGTGTGTAGCAGTTACTGGTTTGGTTTATTAATTACGCAGGCAAGGCGACAGTTTGTCAGTCATTACATCAACATGCATGACGCTGTAAATGATAAGGTAGAGCTTATTATTAAAGATGTTGAATGTGCTTCGTGACATTAGAAGTGTAACTTAATTGTTCTATCAGTGATGGTGATTTTTCGAGGAATCAAGGTGAGATCAGCAGTGGTGTATTTGCTGTGTGCAGATAGCCGTGTTATTCCGCGTAAGCCGAATGGTGTTGCATCGATAGGATAACAGTTGATAGAAGGTATTCATGATACTATAGTTACTGCTGGTTGTCATGTCCGTCCGCTATGATGACCGTGCATGTTCCATCTTACATTTGTCTAGGCAGCGGGAGGTAGGCCGGTACCCCCAACCCGATAGGTAATAGGTCCGACCCAATGCGATCGTACAGATCCGAAGAGTGAACATACCCGATCGAGGGTGATGCGGCACTCCGTAATTCGAGGCCGTGGTGTCTAGGTAGATCGAGGTTTGAACCTAACCGTTTCTGTCTCTAATATTCTACTCTTCTGGAACCCTGACTCGGTTCATGGAGTACTTGGAGTACTGCCGTGAAGTAGTAGTATATGAAGGGAATAACCACCCCCCCAAAAAGGTGGAGTCAAAGTTTGGTAGTGGAGTCTGGAGGTTTGCTACATTGGATGACGTGACTTAAGTCGTCACGGGGACAAGGTACACGGGACCCACCGTAGCTGTGGGAAAGTGTAATGGTGGATGGCCACCACAGCTGTGCTCGACCGGCACAGGTATGACTGACCTGAAAGATAGTCAGTGAATACAAGGGCAACTCAGGATCTGGGGCAGGGATCCCAGACCTGACACTATGGCTGTGATATGATTTTGTTAATTAAGTGTAACAAGTCATGAGTTCTCCTTGGTTAATGCTATAGTAATGAATTATCAGGAGTATAATTCATTATGGACATATAGTTATTAATGTGTGGAATTGATCAGTCCATGGGTTAAGGGATTGATGAATTGATGAGTCTGTCAGGAAGGAGATGTCCGGCTGGACACCTTCTAGATACAGTAATCCCTACACTGAAAGGAAAGTAAGTGTATATGTTGATTGATGATGGAAGATGAAACCGGATTGGACTGGCACCAGGCGAAGGATGCTTGACAGAGTCATACAGTCGACTCTGGTGCTAGGGGTTATTGGTAGCCCAGAAGTGTTACTTGACTGAACAGGTGTGCTATTGCTGTTTCTACTATCATTATGCCTATATATTATAGTGACTAAGTAGATCTATGATGTGATGATTTCATACTCATGTTGGTAGACATGAATGTCTGAGAGGCAGGTGACGGGGTGGAGATGCTAGTAGTCTTTGTTGTAGTTGAGTACTCACACCAACCTCTCCGTGTTTCAGGATCTGTTATTACTATACAGAAGAAGATTCAAGAGCTTCACCATGAGCTCTATGGGCCCACTCATTCCAGTGCCTATCCAGAAGTTGATTGAGGCCATACTGGGAGTGGTCGTCTGATTCTGCGAGTTCAATGTTGGAAGAAGCTGAGTGCTGAATAAGTCGGTAGGTCTAGGTTAGGACCTCTGTCAAGAGTCCGACGAGTGTCATCCGATCCTGAGAGGATCCAACACTGAAACGTCTGGAGATTCTGGCCAGTGATGCACTGGTGACATTCAACCTCAGGGTAAACCTTGGTGATTGCAAGGTCAGGAACTTTCAAGTTGAGCAGAGTGATCATTGATACCGGTCACCATGGCCTGTGTAATATGCTTCTGACCCGGCTGGGTTGTCAGGGGACACCGTGTATAATATATGCTTAAATAGTGTTTCTACATTGGTTACCTTTATGAAGCCAACATGTGGTCCAGTGACATAGGACATTGATTACAACATTGGTGGGAACACCAGAGTGACATGTTTGTTAAGGTAGGGAGCTACCTCATGCCAATGTGATGAACTGTTGACAATGTTTGTGAAGGTAGGGAGCTACCTCATGCCATCGTGATGAACTGTTGACAGTGTATGCTAGGTTGTGATTACTACCCATTGATCAGGGTAGTTACATGAGACTGTGTGAAGATCTATTTGTCCAGGGACATGAAATCAAGGTGAAGTGTTATAGTCACCTAATAGACTTTACCAGTGACATTGTGTGTTCATGTGGAGCAACCGCTCATTTTGTAGGTGACATATCAGTGTGTGGGTCACTTATGAGATAGAAGTGTGACCAGGCTCTTGTATATTTTGAGACTGTGCTACATGTACTTTTTCGGCAAGTGGGAGACCGCTACTGTTCTAGGGTCGGCCCAGACTTCATCAGGAGTGTGACGAGTGAATATAGGACGACAGCAAGGAAGGATCCTTGTTCATTCGGTGCAGTGTCAGTCAGGCAGTGGTACTGCGCTTGATCAGCCCGTGATTGGTTCTCTGTGGGAAGAGGGAACTTTGGAGAGGCAGCAGACCTTGGAGTTCCAGTCCACTGGAGGAGCCTGGGTGAGTCGCTACCACGACTGGACAACCGCACGAGCTATCGTCCGCCTCCATGATGATGACTACTCATCTGCATCTCTGATATTGTACATAGTTCTTCTAGTCTGGCTTTCAGCCATCCTTCTTTGTGTTGTGATTGACGTAGTTCAGAATTAAATTTTTGTTCTCTTAGCTATGACTTTGTGCAGTGATATGACGGGTGTCTGGTCCGAGCCCCCTTGGGGTTTGGAACCCTAGGTGAGGGGGGGGGGAGGTTAAGCTGTCCCGGCTTGTGTGGGGCCTGGTAGATGTAGAGTGCTATTGAGGTGGTTGGAGCAAAGGCAGGGGATAGTATCTATCGTGGCAAACCAGTCCAAGCCCCGGCGGTCTTGTCACAATCACATCAGCGTCCGGTGGCTAATAGTGCCAGTTCTGTGCTGGTTGACGAGGCACCTCGTTTTCCCGATGTACCTCTCGTGTCTGGTCGTGCCATTTCTTACTCCCAAGTCTTTCATCCTGTACAGCAATCTGGATTCACTGACGTTAAAGTCCTCTGTTCTCAACATATCTTTAAGGACGTTAATAACATCGGCACTATCCATGAGCTGGCCATCTGCAGGGGGTGCAGAGTCAGCCAGTTTATCAGCTCGTTCATTTCTCTCGACTCCCGCATGTCCCGGGACGAAGATAAAGGTGACTTTACGGACAACAGACTTCCGCAGCAACTCAGTCCACTGTCTACGCACAGATCCAGCTTCGACCTTCCGAATCATATCCATCTGTATAGATGAGCACTTCGGGGCTATCTGCGTGTTCATAGATGAGCGCGTTGACCTCTGCATTGACAGCGGCAGGGTTCTGTTCTCTGCACCGTCTGTCGAGTGTGATAATGCAGGAGAAAGTGTACTTAAAAGCTTGGGGAACCGGCACCCATTTCTTGCCGGGGTTGATGTCAGAATCTGGAATGTCTCCAACCGAAATGCAGGAACATCGTTACGCCCGCCAGGCGAATAGTCCCCAGCCGGGATGCAGTAACATCGTTACGCCCGCCAGGCGAGTATTAGTTACCTGCCCGCGAGGTTGCTGGCTGACGTGACAGGCAGCGGTCAGGCAAGGACAAAGCAAGACGCACGCAGGCCTCGTGCGTCCAGCCACAGAGGGCAAGCGCTTTGCTAGAAACAGACAGACAGCTTGGGGTACTTGGACCAGACAGGACGTATAGAGAGAGAAAGGCTTTGTGTAGTTCTGTGCCCGAAAGTCGAGTGCTTGTACATCTTGTGAGATAGACTGTAAGCTGTGGGTTGTCTGTAAGTGTATTGATGTATCATATCTGTATTGTAATGAGTATCACATGCCAAACTAGATCGTATTGCATGTGATCGGTAAATAAATCCATTGAACTTCGTGTCGTTGTGTCTCAAGTCCAATCATGTTGTACTTGTACTTGTCTCACATGTGTTAGGGATAACGAGCCAAGTTTAAGACTCTGACATGTGTGAACGTGGAAGGCTCGTCCGATTAGATTTATGAACGTGGTGGCATTCGTCCGGTTTAAGATGAACGTAGTGACATTCGTCCGACTTTAGATGAACGTGATAGCATTGTCCAACGTTAAATGAACGTTGTTTAACTAATTAAGATTTAAACAATAGTTGTGATCGCGAAGACTCATCCTCATATATATTATTAGATTGTTTAAATATGGATGTTAGATGTGAACGTAAAGTACATACATTTGTTTGATCTTGTAAACGTGTAAAAACATCAGTGAGTGTGTAACTTGTCGCCATTTTGACCTTGTCGACATTGTGAAGTTGTCGCCATTGTAACCTTGTCGCCATCTTGTAAACTTGATGTCTATGTCCTTACTGAATGTCACCTTGATGTAAGTGATGTGTCATTAATGTTGTAGAGTGTTGAGATATATTTAGATTGTCTTTGTGAAGTTAGTTGTGGAAAGCAGAAAGTTTCGGAAAGAAAGTGACTTGTGGGTTTGAAAAAAAAATTGTTGACTGACGACATTACGATCTACAATTACACTCAACGCCATACAAACCTAACCAAAACTTAGTGACAAGCATACACACCACATCAAATAGACGCTAATTTATTTCCTCCAAAAACAAAGCAGGTTTTCTGTGCCATCTGAAACCCTTGCCCGTAGAGGTCAGTTGTGTTTTGAAGTAACGACCCTACAGTTCCTAACCCGAATTTCAACCGTTCTCCACCGCATCCAGTACACTTGAGTCTATTTTTTCTTTCTATATACTTACGGATGCAAATTTAGGCACAAATTGTAAGTTGAACACAATTGTAAATTATTCACTTTACTAACACCTTGTAACAAATTGTGTGCCTGACAACTCATTTGCATTGAAATTTTCCATCATGTCTTCATTAAATGATTTCATCGAGATGGGTTTAAAGCTAAAATTAACTGGTGACGAGTTAACAAAATGGAGTGAAAGAAAATACTCTGAATACCACGAACGCGAAGAGAGAGCGGCTGAAAGAGCTGCCAAGCAATTAGAGGCAGAAACAGCCTTAAAACAGGCAGAGCTAGAAATAGCTGCAAAAACAAAAGAAGCAGAGTTAGATACCGAACTGAAGAAGGCGGAGATAGCAGCTCAAAGTAAGCGAGAAGAGCTGGAATTACAGCTAAAGATTAAACAACTTGATACTGAAACCGCCATAGACAAAGAGTCTAAGAAATCTCAAAGACTGGAGAAAGAAAACCAGTACAAAAAGTATCAAGGTATTGTAAGAAATTATACCTCGGGTGACTGCATTGCAGCCTTCACCCAAAATTTTGAAACTTTAATGGACCATTACCAGGTCCCAATGTCTGAATGGAATATTATTTATATGAGGAGTTTGTCAGGGGAGCCTCTGAAAGTCATAGAGACTATCCCCAAAGACCTCAGAAAAGATTACCATTATATGAAATCAAAGATTATGGCACATTTTATGCTAGATGAGGCAGGCTACAGAGAACAATTCAGCAAGTTGAGTCCAAAATCGACTCAAACGTTCTCTGACTACCTCTGCTTAGTCCGAGACATTTTTGCAAAATGGACTTCAGCAGCCAAAATAAATAAAGATTATCAAAAATTAGAAGATCTAATCATCAGGGATAAAGTCATCTCATCCCTTCCATCAGCCTTTTCAAAATTTTTGCAAGAGAATGAATGTACGAGTGTAGATCAGATTGAGAGACGTGGTTCGGCTTATTATACAGCCAATAAACATTGTTTTGCTAGTGAAGCTATTGATACAAACTTTGTAGCATCGGCTAACTATGAAAAACCTCGATCAGAACCCTATAATAGGCAAAAACCATATAAGCCTACATCTGAGAAATACAATCATTGTAGATAGTGTAAAATTTCACACCACCAAGGTGAGATGTGTGACAAGAACCCCGCATATCTTACATATCTACAGAACATCGTAAATAGACAAGATAAGGAACGTAAATCCTTCAGAAATTAACGTAAATGTTTCCTCTGTAAGGCATACGGGCATTATCGTCATGATTGTAAAGGAAGGCAAATGACCAAGAAAGCAAATGCCGCCTTATTTGATAGTTCATCATCAGATGAAGAACAATCAGAAAAACACCCTGTGAACTCAGCACAGTCTTTTGACATGTTTAACGCAAATAAATGTACTGTTTGTAATACCTTTTATGAAGATGGCATTTTGACATGCGGCCACTCCATTCCTATTGCCAATGAAGAAGCTAATTTGGTAATAGATTCCAAAGGCAGAATAAACATCCATCAGGGATATGTGAATGGCAAGCCTGCTACAGTCCTTCGGGACACAGGAAGTTCACTTATTGGACTAAAGAGAACGTTCATAATGCCTACAGACTATACAGGCAGGCACGTAACATGCAGAACATTCTCCGGAAATATTGAAAAGTACCCACTAGCATGGGCATATATTCAAACACCTTTCCTCACTGGGAAAGTAAAATGCGCAGCATTAACTAACCCTGTGTGTGATATTATCATTGGAAATTTACCAGAGGTGAATGATATGCCTCATGATATAACATCTGTTTGCATTGATGAGATCATAACATCATCACCATCAAATGTCATCATTGATAATGTTGTACCACCAAATGAATGTATGATAGCTAATGTAGCACTAAGATCTCATGACATCATTGATCAAACTATTTCATCACCATCTGATATCATTGAATGTGTGAACGCAGTAACCAGATCTACTGCTAGAGTGCAAGATGAAATTAATCAAACTGAGGCTATAGAAATGCTTAGCCCAGTGTTATTACCTCCTAAAACCATAAAGGAGACATTTGTAACAGCCCAAAAGGCTGATCCTTCTTTGTCTAAGTATTTTAATCTGATCGGCCAAAAGCCAAAGGTAACCAAAAATGCAAGATGGCATTTTGCTTTGAAAAATTGCATCCTCACCAGGTACTATACCAGAGGTGACAGCACAACAGAGCAAACTGTTTTGCCGGTTGAGTATCGTAAGCAAGCCTTACATCTTGCCCATGATATACCTCTTGCAGGGCATATGGCATACTCTAAAACCAGATCGAGAGTACTTACACAGTTTTACTGGCCCAAATTCTGCAATGACATTAAACAATATTGTAGAAGTTGTGACATCTGCCAAAAACTAGTGAAGAAGGGAAAACACCCACAGGCAAAATTACAGATTACTGACTTAGCCAGTCGACCTTTTGAGAAAATATCTGTCGACATAGTGGGCCCTCTTAATCAGATAACAACCAGAGGGAATAAATATATTATTACCATCATTGATCTATGTAGCCGCTGGCCTGAAGCGATTCCGTTAAAGAACATAACTGCCAATGACATAATGGAAGTTTTCTTCCATATATTTTCACGGATAGGATTTCCAGACACTATCCAATCAGATAGGGGAAGTCAATTCATTGCCGCATCTACTCAGGCTTTCACCAAAATGTTAGGGGTGAAGCAATGTTTCAATTCTCCGTACCATCCTCACTCAAGTGGAATCATAGAGAAATTTAACGGTGATTTAAAGCATATGCTTGCTAAAGTCACGCAAGAGCATCCCACTAATTGGGACATATATTTGCCTGCTATACTTTTTGCTTATCGCGAGGTACCACATTCTAGTACTGGTTTCTCTCCTTTTGAACTTATCTATGGTGCCAAACCACGTGGCCCATTGAGCATCTATCATCAAATGTTAACTGAATCCACTCCTTTACTTAAACCCATATCATCATACGTATACGTTACATCATTGCGTGAAAGAATCATCAAATCTTGTATAATTGCAAAAGACGCACTAAAATTATCTGGTGCTACATATAGACAATACGCAGACAGAGGTAACGGGACCATAACGTTGACACCTGGACAGGACGTACTTCTTCTTTTACCTAGTGACAGACATTTATTGACTGAGTCTTGGCAAGGACCATTTAAAGTGTTAAGACAGATTTCAGCTGTACACTATGAGATTCAAATAAAAGACAAACACAAAATATTCCACATCAATATGCTAAGACCATATTACAACAGAGACGACGAACAAGACGATACAACAGCCTGTACAGTGATAATAGACCATGAAGATGACGAAGATAGTGACGAAATTCCAACACCTGCATTAGACACGACAAACTGCTTGAAAGAAATTAAAATCAACCCAAACTTAACTCAAGCAGAAACAGACAGCTGCAAACATCTCATACAACAGTACAACACCATCTTCTCCAACAACCCAGGACAAACAGAATTAGTACAGCATCACATCACACTCACATCAAACACACCCATAAGATGCAGACCTTACACCATTCCAGTGCATTACAAAGAAAACTTACATCAGGAAATCATTAGCTTAGAAAAAAACAACATCATTAGACGATCCCAATCACATTTCTCATCTCCAATGGTCATGGTACGCAAAAAGGACAACACGATAAGACTCTGTATCGACTATAGAAAATTAAATAAAATAACTCTTCTTGATCTAGAACCAATGTCCAACTCTGAAGATCTACTGACAGAACTGACAGACTCTAGATTCTTTACGAAGGTAGACATGACGAAAGGTTACTGGCAGATAACTGTAGACGAACAGAGCAGACACCTGACAGCATTTGCCACACCTTGGGGACTGTACGAATGGTGCAAACTTCCATTTGGGCTGGTCAATGCCCCAGCGACATTCGTACGTATGACACGACTTTTACTAGTGGACATACCAAACATTATCTGTTACATGGACGACATTTGTGTTCACACAAAGACAATGACAGACCATATAAAGACATTACAGCAGACATTTGAACGGATCAGACAGCACGGACTGACGGTACAGCCGACAAAAGTAGACATAGCCTATCAGGAAATATCCTTCTTGGGGTACAAAATATCTAATGGCTTTGTCACGACAGACGATAACATCGTGTCCAAAATACTGAAACTCTCACTTCCGACTACGAAAAAGCAAGTCAGAAGTGTGTTAGGATTACTAAATTATTATAGACAGTTCATACCTGATTTTGCTGAACTGACTGAAAAATTTACTAACCTACTAACGAAAGATCAACCTGAAAATATTGTAAACAATGAATGCCTAAAATTTGCATTCCAGAAAGTGTTATCTTATTTCTCTGAGAATAGTTTAAAGAATCCCATTCTCAAATTGCCAAATTTTCTTATTTCTTTCAGATTACGCACAGATGCGAGCTCCGTAGCAATTGGAGCAGTTCTGTTACAGGAACATGATAACATCCTACATCCTGTGTACTACTTCTCTAGAAAATTAAAACCTAGAGAACGCGCTTGGTCGACACCGCAGTTGGAAGCCCTTGCTCTAGTGGAGGGTATAACTAAATTTTCCAGATTCCTCCTGGGACGTCATTTCATTGTTGAGTCCGACAATAGTCCGTTGAAATTTATTACTTCAGGAATACCTACCAACCAAATGATAGCGCGCTGGTCTCTTAAACTTCAAGATTACAGCTTTGAAGTTCGACATATCGCAGGCAGAACCAACACAATTGCCGATCTGTTGTCCCGTTGTCCGACCGACCCAGTAAGCACTAATGTCTGAGTGCAGTGTGTTAAATACACTCAGACCAACACAGCCATCAGTGAAGATTTTTTTTTCCACGAAAAGCTGTGTATGTCTACTATGTGATGTGATAGGGTTCATTCCCACTATATATAGTGTTCTTATTTTATTATTATCATAGTAATTGTCGTGAATAATTGTGTAGTGTGTGGTAGAAAGTGAACAATATTAATTGTAAATAAATTACGAAACAAGAACAGTGCCACATTCGCTCTGAACTTACCGCAAGCGAACTATCCCATTTATCAGTGGTATCTGCGAGTGGAACATATCCAGTGATATTTTTAATCCGTGTGTGAAAGAGTGAACTGAACTTTGACATTTACACCACTGCAGTCAATCGAAATCAAGAAGTTTTCCAACGAAACATCCAACACATGAACTATCAGAACAGTTACATTCCGAGTTGCTACATCAGACCGGAACAAGTGTGTTATAGAATTTTTCAACATCAGCTGTTCGTGTGTACTTCCGGATAATTTATAAATATAGTCCAAAATTAGCAGACGACAAACAAAACCTTAAAAAGGTATGACGCTTCTAAAATGTTTAAGAATCATCAATTTCGAATACACGAATTGTGTATTAATAGTGTTTCAACTAGTGTAATCTTAGAATCATATCTTGATTAACTTATTCATACTATCGACATTTTTTCGCTAGTATGGAAAAGCATCAAGCGATGACGCTGAGAAATAAAAGAATAATTGTAAATTATTATATTTAAAAGTGTTTAAAATTATGTCCCTTTCATTTAATTGTTATTACATTATTACACCAAGGGCGATAAATTGAAATGTATTCGAATATGTGTTGTATATAAATAGCCATGGTGTTGCCAGATTGTTAACACTCCAAGAAGTCATCAACTGGGCATGGTATAGGTTTACCGACGTTGTAGACCGACGGAAGAGCTCATGGCCAAATGAGGTCGGAACTCGAACGTTGAATACGGCTTATAAAAAGTCGTATTACGGTCTTACCAGATGTTTTTTGGTTACAAAGAGCATATTATTATTTTTTTTCGAGGTTGCGAGGTAGTTGCTTGGAAAGCTGGTGCTACCGATCTGATTGGGTCAATATTGCAACTCAGGTAATCATCCATCGAGAGGATGAAACTTGGCAAGTGGTAAAAATTGAACACCACATGTCTTAAAATACAACTTGCATTTCTTATGTATTTCTATGCCAATATATGTATTATTATGTATTTCTATACCAATGCATATAACAACAGAGGGATCGATTCTGACATGGTTAAAATATTAACCCGGTATGTATATAGAGTATACATGAAAGATGACATCTTTCATGGAGAAGCCCCGGGGGAGCGTGTCAGAATCTGGAATGTCTCCAACCGAGATGCAGGAACATCGTTACGCCCGCCAGGCGAATAGTCCCCAGCCGGGATGCAGTAACATCGTTACGCCCGCCAGGCGAGTATTAGTTACCTGCCCGCGAGGTTGCTGGCTGACGTGACAGGCAGCGGTCAGGCAAGGACAAAGCAAGACGCACGCAGGCCTCGTGCGTCCAGCCACAGAGGGCAAGCGCTTTGCTAGAAACAGACAGACAGCTTGGGGTACTTGGACCAGACAGGACGTATAGAGAGAGAAAGGCTTTGTGTAGTTCTGTGCCCGAAAGTCGAGTGCTTGTACATCTTGTGAGATAGACTGTAAGCTGTGGGTTGTCTGTAAGTGTATTGATGTATCATATCTGTATTGTAATGAGTATCACATGCCAAACTAGATCGTATTGCATGTGATCGGTAAATAAATCCATTGAACTTCGTGTCGTTGTGTCTCTAAGTCCAATCATGTTGTACTTGTACTTGTCTCACATGTGTTAGGGATAACGAGCCAAGTTTAAGACTCTGACAGTTGATACTGGTAAGACTGCAGACCTGTCTGACGACATCTTATGCCCGACCCATCCATGATTTGCCCCTCTTTAGCCTGTCACCCTTTTCTCTGAATATAGCTTCATGCAGAGGGTGCCGCTCATCTGCATTTATTTTTAAGTATGCTCGAGCTCTCCAGAGACAGTGATGAGTAAGGGGTAAGAGACGGGTGTGTTTTGTCACCAAATTCTCGTATTAGAAAGAAAACTAAGGTAAAACATGTTACATGTTCGGCGACTGAGGGTTATTGCAAATGAACATCTCAAATGGCGGATTGTCTTTGCTAGGATCAAATATAACTCCAGCGTTAAGGCAAACATCAGCGACTGCTGTAATCCACTTGTGTATCAAAGACAAACATCGGTATTATCTGTTCTTTCGCTCCATTAAAAGTCTCTACAACCATATTTGATATAATTCAGTTATCAGTTATCAGTTATTAGTTGGGGTATCTTCGTTGCACTCCGGACATGTCCATAGGTGCTCAGAGCCTCCCCCCAGCATATGCATCAGCGTCCGGTGGCTAATAGTGCCAGTTCTGTGTTGGTTGACGAGGCGCTTTGTTTTCCCGATGTACCTCTCGCGTCTGGCTGTGCCGATTCTTACTCCCAGGTCTTTCATCCTGGAAAGCGATGTGGAATCACTGGCGTCAAAATCCTCTGTTCTCGCCATATCTTTAAGGGCGTTAATAACATCGGCACGATCCATGGGCTGGCCATCTACAGGGGGTGCAGAGCCAGCCAATTTATCAGCTCGTTCATTTCCCTCGACTCCCGCATGTCCCGGGACGAAGATGAAGGTGACTTTGCGGACAACAGACTTCCGCAGCGACTCAGTCCACTGTCTACGTACAGATCCAGCTTCGACCTTCTGAATCATGCTCATTGAATCACTTAGTACACACACGTTGGTATAATGCTGTGATTCCAGCCATATGAAAGCCTGTGTAACTGCCATCACCTCCATCGTCATGCTGCTCGTGGTCATAGAGTGGGCACCACTGGATTCTTGAACGGTTCGGCCCGCTGAACGGGCTGTAAATGCCCACGCACTTCTCTGCTGCTTTACAACAGATCCATCTGTATAGATGAGCACTTCGGGGCTATCTGAGTGATCATAGATGAGCGCGTTAACCTCTGCATTGACAGCGGCAGGGTTCTGCTCTCTGCACCGTCTGTCGAGTGTGATAATGCAGGAGAAGCTACACTTAAAAGCTGGAGGCACCGGCACCCATTCCTTGCCGGGGTTGATACTGGTAAGACTGCAGACCTGTCCGACGACATCTTCCGCCCGACCCATCCATGATTTGCCCATCTTTAGCCTGTCACCCTTTTCTCTGAATACAGCGTCATGCAGAGGGTGCTGCTCATCTGCACTTATTTTTAAGTATGCACGAGCTCTCCAGATCTTGATCCTGTGTTCCATTGTCGGGAAGTCAAGGAGGTATCTCATTGCTACACAGCTGGTGTCTCTCGTGCAGCCCAAAATGATGCGCATGGCTTCGTTTTGTACCTTTTCAAGTCTTCCAATCTGTGTAGGGCTGACAGTGAGGATGGCCAGGGCATACTCGATGCGTGAAAGCACAAGTCCTTGGAACAGAAGTAATAGCAGTCTTTGCTCGATATTGGCAGTCGCCATGACTCTCATTGCTGCCAAACCTTTTCGAGCCTTCGTTATGACATAATCGACATGATCTCTGAAGGACAGGCTACGATCAAGCCTCACGCCAAGATATGTCATTGACTGGGTTCTACTCAGAATGCTCCCATCCATTCTTACTGCCGGCAGGTCTGTTTTCACAATATGGTTGTTTAGTGAGAACCATGTAACCGTTGCCTTTGCAGGGTTGACAAGGGCATCGGCATCAGCACACCATGAGGAAATTCGATCTAGTTCGCCCTGCATATAGTTGGCCACCGCCTGTCTATCTCGACCCTGTCGATACACGAGGATGTCGTCAACGAATGATAGAGTCCTACCCCTCCCATCCAACTGTTGTTCAGTGATCGGCACCGTATACACGTTGAATAGTACTGGTGACAGTGGTGAACCCTGCGGCAATCCTGGACATATCGTTATCGGCTCAGAAGACCAACTCCCGCATCTTAGCACCACCTTCCTTTGGAGTAGAACTGCAGCTATCCATCGTACAAGGTGAGGGTGCACTTTCAGTCTGAGGAGGGTTTGCATCAAGTGCTCGAAAGATACTCTGTTATATGCGTCCTCTAAGTCTATGGCGGCCGCACATGTCTCTTCTCTGACCTGAAATCCTTCGTAAACATCTTGAGCAAAGACCGCCGCATTCAGCCATGACTCTTTGTTGCGTCTGTATCCTCCAAGTGTGGGCGGGAAGCAGCCGAGCTGTTCCAAGTCCCAAGCAAGTCTGTGTGCTACAATTTTCTCCAGTAGCTTGCCAACAGTATTCTGCATCGTAATGATTCTGTAGCCGCTTATCTTGGAGTGGTCTTTGATATCATTATGAGGCACAAGCACATGTGCCTGCCAAAAATATTAGAAAAAATACACACAATTTATATTGTCGTCAGTAATCGCTTATGGATATATTATTCCGTATATAGACTGCCTTTGGTTGTGATATTATCTACCACATGAAGTCACATGCTGGAAATCTAAGATATCGCAATTATTTTAATTTATTTTAGTAGTTCTTGATTAGAGTGAAAGTATCTTTCATTAGATATTATGGTATGTTTTCTTCAAACTAAACATTTGCATTTCAACACCTTCACTTACATGTCAATAAATTCACTTTTCTTGTCTCCCTTACTCCTACAAAACATCATTTCAATTTATTTCCCTTGATACCTATTTTTTAGATTTCTACATTTTTACCTCTGAAACATTACATTGATCGAAACGAGCTGCAATATTCATAAGACAAGTAACGGTTGCAGTGGGATCTAACAAAAGGAAATAAACACCGTTTGGTACGAGTAACTCCTGCAAAAATGTCATATACTAAACACAGACACAGTGCACATACCTTACAACGAACTCTACAATGATGAACTTAAATTTAAAATACAAAAGAGGGGCGGGGACGGGTAATAAAATATAAAACATAGAAAATGAAAATAACATGTCCAAAACATTGTGACGGTCTACGTCTAATTTCTGTAATCAATTTACGATGTTTGTGTGCTTCTGGATCTTCATACTGCTCGTAGAAAAACCAAGAAGTATAAACGGACTGACCCAAACGGCTATCGACCCGGCAATGTTAATGGACTACGAGATAGATCAGCGATTCAAAAAATAGGCACAATGAACGTCTGTGGTTTCAATAGTAAAGAAGAAGAGCTTATAGAAACAATGGAGAAGAGGAATATTGGTCTGATGGGAATAGCGGACACCAGAACAAAAGGGAAAGGATGCAAGGAGCTCCACCGCAGTTACACGTTTGTTTACTCTGGAGTAGAACAGCAAGAAAGGGCAAGACACGGTGTGGGAATAGTCATTGAACCACGGCTAGCAAGAGGAATACTAGAAATAAAATATATATCAGAAAGAATCATAACAGTGAGAATAAAAGAACAAACAATCACAACATATGTACAGATATACGCACCATGTAATGCAAACAATAATGAGCAAGAATGCGAGGACTTCTACGAAGACATACATGATGTGCTAAACAAAATAGATAAGCAGGACAACATCATAGTTATGGGAGACTTCAATGCAAGACTAGGACATAACAGAGTGGGCATAGAAAAACACCTGGGAGCATTTGGAGATCAGCAAAATGAAAGGAATGATAACGGAAGTAGACTGATAGAGCTTTGCAGCCAACACGACCTCTATATAACAAACACATTCTATAAACATAAAGATTCGCAAGTATACACCTGGTATAAATGGAACAATCTAGATACTAAAAGCCAAATTGATTTTATATTAACAAGAAATAACAGAAAGAGAAATATATTAGATGCAAGAGCAGTGCCCAATTTCAGTATAAACACAGATCATAAAGCAGTCGTTGCCACAATAAGAACCATTAGAAGAAGAAGACAAAGAGCAGGAAAATACATGCCATGCGAATCAGTAAACTTAAAAAACCTTAAAGACGAGGCAGTAAGGGAAAATTATGAGAAAGAACTAACTGAACTCTTTGTAAAATTACCTACGGAAAGAAAAACAGTGGAAGAAGAATGGGAGATATTCAAATCAAGCATTTTAAATACTGCAAAAATAACATGCGGAACCACGAAAAAACGCAAAACACGGATAAAGAAAATAACAAGTTGGTGGAACGCAGAAGTAAAGAAAGCGGTAAAAGAAAAAAAGGAAAAATATAAAAAGTGGTTGAAGAGCAAACAGGAATGTGATTACAGAGAATACAGAATAGCGAGAAGACATGTGAGTAGAATAGTAAAGAGGGAAAAACAAAAAGACTGGGAAGAGTATGGAGAAACCCTAAATAAAAACTACAAGGAGGCAACCAGAAACTTCTACAAAAAGATAAGTGCAATGCGAACCAGAGGAGAACCCTTTGACCCAACTGAAATAATTAACAGCGAAAATGGAGAACCAATAAGTGAACAAAAACAGATCCTAATAAGATGGAAGCAGTATTTCGAACAACTTCTTAACATCCCATCAGATGTCACAGGAATTCAAGAGACCTACACAGTTGTCACCGAGGAACTAGAACCAGACATACTAAAAGAAGAAATTATAGAAGCCATCAGATTAGCCCCATTAAACAAATCACCAGGACAGGATGAAATACCAAATGAACTAATTAAAGCAGCAAGGGAAGTAGGAACAGCTTGGCTACATAGACTATTCAACCATGTTTGGGTAGAACAACAGACACCACGAGACTGGGGAAACGCCATAATTATCCCAATTTGGAAAAACAAAGGCAGCAAAAGAGATTGCACACAATACAGAGGCATTTCACTGTTGAGTCATACTGGGAAAATATTTTGCAAAATTCTTGAAAAAAGATTACGAACTACTTTAGAACCCCAGCTAAGCGAAACGCAGCTTGGATTTAGGAAAAACAAAGGATGCACAGACGCCATTTTTGCTCTTAGACAACTTATAGAAAAATCAATTGAATTCAATGAAACACTCTACTTAGCCTTTGTCGACCAAGAAAAGGCATTTGATAGGGTAGATAGAAACAAGCTGTGGGAAATCCTTAAACAATATGGAGTGAGTACACATCTAACAAACCTATGTAGAAGTTTATACAACAACAGTGAATGCATAGTGAGAGCAACTGGAGAACACTCAGAACCCTTCACCATAAGATCTGGAGTACGACAAGGTTGTGTCCTGTCCCCTCTCTTGTTCATAACATATATAGACAACATATGTAAAGAAACCAGCCAAGCAGAGACAGCAAGAATACCGCATGACGAGAACACAGAAGAAGAACCATCTGCAAATCTAACCATTAGAGAACTCCTGTTTGCGGACGACCAAGCACTAATAGCAAAATCAGAAGCTGAATTACAAGACCACATGAATAGTCTAAACGAAATGTGTAGGGAACATAACATGAAAATTAGCACAAGCAAAACAGAGGTAATGACTATAACTAAAGAAGAACAAACAGCAACAATTCACCTAAACGAACATCCCTTGAAACAAGTAAAGAGCTTCAAGTACCTAGGAAGTATAATATCATCAAATGGCAGATCAGAAGACGAGATCGAAAATAGGTGCAATAAGGCAAATCAACTCATTGGACAAATGGCACCAATACTAAAGAACAAACATGTATCAATAACTACTAAGAAAGCACTTTACAACACAATCTTCCTACCAACTCTGTGCTACCAATGCCAAACCTGGACAATGACAGAAAAAGAGAAAAGAAAAATCACAACAACAGAAATGAGGTTTCTGAGAAGAATACTCAACGTATCAAGAAGAGATAAGATCAGAAATGAAGAAATCAGGACTAAAGTAGGGGTTAAAGCTGCTCTAGATTTTATTAGAAAGCAGCAAGTCAAATGGTTTGGCCATGCAAGTAGGCTACCAGTCAACAGCATGCCACAACAAGCAATGATGTACAGACCAGATGGAAACAGAGGAAGAGGCCGACCACGTAAACGTTGGACTGAGGGAATAACAGAATCCATGGGAATGTCGATATACGAAGCCCATAACCGGGCACTCTCACGAAGTTTATACTTCACCTCGACACCGCAAGGTACAAGAGGAACATGATGAGATGAGATGAGTGTGCTTCTGGTACGGCTTGGTAATTGGTTTTTCTGTCTGTCCGTGGCATTTTCTCCCAGAAACCAAATTTCCATATCCATAAGATTTGTTTTTCAGTTTGTCTAATAATTAATTATCCACGCTTCACATCCATACAAAATTGCAGGTTCTATGTAGCACCTCGTCAAGGCAACTCCCATCATATGTTATGACTGTTCCAAGATAGCTGTAGTATTTCAGAATATTCCCATTTACTTGCATATTTTGTTTTTATTGTTGCGTATCCATTACTGGACTTTGCAGTCAACACCAGCATGTTTCAGCTGCCGTTGATGTACTAGGCAAGTGTTACGTTCAGTAGTTTACTTGTATATTACATTATGGTATTTCCTTTTTCCCAGTGACGACCATAATCTGTGTCTTCATACAGTTGTTCACTGTGTGCAGCAACCGTATCTACTAATTGTTGCAGAAACTACTCATTATATGCAATTAACACTGTATCATCCGCATGTTCAAGCTTGGCCATGAGAATATTATGAAAGGTCCCACGGGATGGGGCGGGATGGGACAGGCATAAATTACCATGTTTTGGGATGGGACAGGAAAACATGTCCCATGGACAAGCCTGCCAGGCTTGGCCTATGGAGTGTTATTCCCATGGGAATCCCATAAGGAAAAGGTCCCATGGGATGGGATGTGTCAGGCATAAATTGCCATGGGATGGGATGGGATGGGACTAACAAATATGTCTATGGACAAGCCTGCGCATATGTAATGGTATTGATGTCGCGTCCCCCAATGGTGATTCCTCTCGTATCTAATGGTATTGATGTCACGTCCCCCAATGGTGATTCCTCTCATATCTAATGGTATTGATGTCACTTCCCCCAATGGTGATTCCTCTCATATCTAATGGTATTGATGTCACGTCCCCCAATGGTGATTCCTCTCATATCTAATGGTATTGATGTCACGTCCCCCAATGGTGATTCCTCTCATATCTAATGGTATTGATGTCACTTCCCCCAATGGTGATTCCTCTCATATCTAATGGTATTGATGTCACGTCCCCCAATGGTGATTCCTCTCATATCTAATGGTATTGATGTCACGTCCCCCAATGGTGATTCCTCTCATGTCGTGTGCCATGGAGGTGGACAAGAAGAAGACCACAACGCAGATGGATTCAAGATGTGATAGGTAGTTTACACATGACACAACAGAGGCTTACAGTGGAGAGACAGATAAATAGACCGTTATGGGAGTAAATTTCTCCACAGGACACGCGAAGTGGTTACGCCACCTGTCTGGCGTTCTGAAGGTTGTGGGTTCGATTCCGACGTACGTCGTTTGATTTACGAGTGCAGTTTACTCGGAGAAACCCTGGGGTTTGTTGTTGGAGTTGCGTATTTCGTACTTTGTGCGACGCGTTCGGCAAGCCTGCCTGCGAAATGATACTGGGCCATATGGGATACATCTCGGTGCAATGAAGTCGATCCTTTCGCCTTTTAGCAGATTCAGTTCCAAACAAAAGATTGGTTTGGATCTAACAAAAAGGGATAGCGGTAAATGATAAGTAGGGAGGTTTTGTCACAGTTATGCCATAATGCCGAAACAATTATGAGCCGACCAAGTAAGAGGTAAGATACGGGAGTGTATTGTCTCCAAATTCATGTATTAGAAAGAAAACTAAGGTAACACATATTATATGCTTTTTCGACCGAGAGTTATTGCAACTGAACACCTCAAACAGCAAATTAATTACGTGGAATGTCAGCACCAAAGATTAACAGTGTGGGCTTAGCCAAAATGTGGATAAAGCGTCCGAGTGGCGCGAATTGGAATACTGCTTGGCTAGCAAACCCATTTTGTGGAAAGTCCGAACCGGAAACTCTCCTGGTTTGCATGGGGAACGGCCTGTGGCTAACGAAATGCCCAATATACGGATGTGAGTCTAAGCATGTGCAGGACGTGATGATTCCTTCGGTGAGCCCAGCACTACAGCACCATGTGTCTGCTCTGCAATTAAGGAAGCCTCCTTGGATGACATGGAATTCCCATGGTTTGCCCATGCCTTTCTTTGAGTGCTGACCGGTATATCTCCGGCCGTTCTAACTTGAACAGCTAGGATGTAGGTGACACCACAAAAGTAAGAGTCGAAAGTCCTTCGAAAACCCGGGAAGGTAAACTCGGTCAACAAACGCCAGAAGAAGTCGGATGTGTCGGCCTAAAGGCGTAGTATCGAAGCTCCGCTGCAAACAGGCATAACGCAATCACGTCCGAAAAAGACTCCAATCCAATTCAATCCTTGGTACAAATACCCCTGTTCAGCTTTCGACTTGGCTGTAGTTGGGGTGTTTATGGTGTGACTTGTAGATTGTCTTTCGTACTTTAGGCTGCTTGTTGTCAACTTCCCGGCTTCTGATGTGTTGATTGTGTTCATTCCTCTCTTCTTGTGGGTTTTTCATGTCTGGGCAGAGGAGGTTTGGAGTAATTGGGTACCCACCCGTCTTATGGTGCTGTTTCCTTCAGGGAACTTTACCAGTTGTCGTTTCTCCCGGTGCTTCTCCTATTACCCCGTCGTGAGTTGTCTTCGCAATCTTCTCGGTGTTCACTAGTAGGATCTTGGTGGTGAGCGATATCGTCCTTCCTCTGCTGCTTCTTCTTCTGTCTGTGTTCTTGCATCTTCTGGTTTGAGTATGGCTGCCTGGGTACTAAGCAGTGTTTCTATCTCTTATAGAGTATCTGATGTCCTTTTTCCCATATCTTGTATTTTTGATAGCTGGTCTTCATTCTCAGTCTTTATAGCAGCCTTAATTAAAGACGTTCTGAAATTAGATTATGAAATTCAAGAACAATACAGAGTGACTGGGAAAAATAGGTAAAATGCAATAGCTAAAATACAGAGTAACAATGAACAATGGGACATGTTAAGGGACTCCATTAATCAAACTAGCAATGGGGACACCAAATGTGACATAGAAATAGAAGGGGACATTCTTAACCAAGTGGATAATTTTAAATACCTAGGGGCACTTATAACATCAGATGGAAGATGTACAACAGAGATTAAGAGCAAAATAGGGCAGGCAAAGGCAGCATTTCAGAAAATGAAGAGTATCTTATTCATTAAGTCAATATAATTGAATGTAAGAATGAGAGTGCTAAAGTGCTGTACAGAACCAGTGTTGCTGTATAGCATCGAATCTTGTAATGTACATGAACAAATTGGGAAGAACTTAGAAGCAACATGGATGTGGTTTTTAAAAAGAATGTTGCGAATTCATTGGACTTCCAGAGTAACTAACAACGACTGCCTGAAACAGGCTAATGAAACTAGAATACTTTATACAACAATAAAAACTTTTAAAAAATTGTTTTGCATATTCTTTACAGGACGTCGCTGTTAACATCAACATCTTTCAGCTGATTGTTGATTTGTTGGCAAGATTGCGCTCAGTAGTTTGCCATTGCTTTCTGAGCGACCGGCTCCATACTCTCATAAGTTACTGGCGCGACTCAAACCGCTTCCAATTCTCGTGCGCTCACGTCAACCACGAGAGTATTCGGGGTTACGGAGAAAGCTGCTAACTCCTCGACCAGGGAGACCGGCATACGATAATAAGAAAGTGACAAACAACTTTCTTTGGTCATGTGATGAGAAGAGTGGCATTGGAGAACATCGTGACAACTGGAAAGATCGACGGGAAGAGAGGCAGAGGCAGACAAAGAGAAATATTGCTTTACGGATTGAGACGGTGGCATGGAGGAATATCATCGGCAGAGTTGATCCAGAACACCAAAGACCGAGATCTGTGGAGAGCCATCGACACCTACGCCAGCTGGCAGGGCACTTGATGATGATGATGATCTTCGTATGTAATAAAACGGATATTGCCCTAGATATATTATCCAGTTGGTAGACTGCCCTTTCTTTTGTGATATTATCTACCACATGAGGTCACATACTGGACATCTTTCTTGATCAGAGTGGCAATATATATATCTTATATATAAAAGGCGATCTCCGTCTGTCTGTATGTCCGTATGTCCTTTATGCGCTCGCGAACGGCCCATCCGATTAAGATGAAATTTTCTACACGTCTTCCTTTCATTCAGCGCGGCCCACTGTCATATTTTTTTAGTGTGAAATCGGCTGCTTACCCAATATTATTTAACTTTCCATTTCTCATTATAATTTCATATATCTCAGGGGACCTAACTCTGTAAAAGTTATTTCAAGGGGAATAACTTTTCTGTATACCTTATAGTCATATTGTGGCATCGTTTTCAAAGATTTATAAACTCTTTGTCCATAGTTATATACCGGCATATGAGTTATAATAAATAATGATACAATCTTTAAGGCATTTTCAAAGTTTTCATAAAATAATGCACAATGCTTAACATTGTAACTCATCTATTTATGCTTAAGAAATTACTGTAGTCATGCAGGTGATTAGAAAGAGTTTTCATTAAAAATAATGGATGGTGTGTGGAAGGACATTCTTTTAAGTTACTTTTGTTGTTGTACGAATTTAATGAGACGCTAC
>JACEFZ010020762.1:75843-201493 GCA_014155875.1 Cepaea nemoralis
AATACCTCAACACTCTTTTTCTAGTTGCAATTGACATCTTCTTATTGGCCCTTATGTTTTACCAAAGAGATTGAGAAGCAGTTTAGTAGGAGCGAAAACTAGACCTGGAGGAGATGTACAGAGTGACCGTGTGCCAGTTATAGAAGAGATGGGGTTAAGACTTAAAAATATAAAGACAACCCCGAAGATCATTAATTAGATCTAGCATTACGTAGAACAGACAAATGTATTAGAGAAAGGTACAATGTTACTATAAATAACAGATATAATGCCATGGAGATAATGCAGACTATTGATGAATAATGGGACATGTTGCGAGAATCAATCCAACCGACTTCAATGAAATCATTCCACCTAAACATAACATTGCAAATAAGAAATGGATGACAGATGACATTTTGCGGATTATGGATGAAAGAAGAAAGAAAAAAGCAAGATAACGAAGAATATAAAGAAATATTAAATAAATACAAAGTGTTAGTTAGTTGGTTAGTCCCAGTGGCACGAATTGGAATATTGGTTGGCTAGCAAATCCATTTTGTGAAAAGTCCCAACCGAGAGCTCTCTAAGTGGATGCCATCTGCAGACTGGCCTCTCCTTGTTTGCATGGGGAGCGGCATGTTCCATATCTTCTATATTTCTGAAAATAGTTTCACTGTACAGTGACAAAAGATCTGGAGACATTACACATCCCTATCTCACACCTATAGGCTGATATTGACCTACTTCATTATCAATTCTTATGGCAGCTTGTTGGTTCCAATATATGTGTTTTATGAGTCTAAGGTCTTTCCCATTAATTTGCAGATCTGCAAGCATCTCCATCATGTTGACATGTCTTACTTTATCAAAAGCCTTTGTGTAGGCTTCACGATTTTAAGATGTAAGTCTTTGTTTATTTCTATGTAACGTTCAATTGATGTTCTCAGCATATACACAACATTTACTGTACCCTTGCCTTCTACAAACCCACATTGTTCTTCTCCTACTTCGGGTTGTATTTTCTTCCTAACTCTTTGCATGATAATTCTTAGCAAACTCTTTGTGAAGTGGCTCATTGTACTAATTTTTCTGTATTGATTGCATTCCAAGGCTCTTGATTTCTTCAGGATTGCAATAAATATAGAATTACGTAATTCATGAGGTATATCTCCAGTATCATATATTGTGTTCAGCACTCTGGTGAATTGGTCTATTCCATATTCTTCTAGGGCGTTCATCATTTCCGTTTTGATGTTGACTGGACCCGGGGTATTGCCATATTCGATGTGGTTAAGAGAATTCTGAACTTCTATCTTCAGAATTGATGGTCCTTCATTATTACTCCGAATATCATACTGTTCTTCTCTTGTATCATCATAAAGGTTTTTCACATAATTTGACCATGTATGTACAATGTCAAGTTTTTCTATTATGATTTTTCCATCTTTTGTTTGTAGGTGTTCTTTTATTAGTAAGCTCCTGAATTCGTTTGTACATTAATTTTGTATTTTCACTGTTGTATTGTTTTCCATTTTCTATGCAATTATTTTCAAGCCATGCTTCTTTTGCTCCTTTACGTAATTTTCTGACTTTTATGTGAATCTCTTCATATTTTTCAAGATTATTTTTGTTGTGTCTTCGTGTTTCCATTAGTCTTAAAATTTCTTCAGTCATCCATTTCATAAATATGAGTATGCATATAGCCAAAACCGAAGTAATGCAAGTTAGCAGATATCCTGGTCCACTAAGTATACAGATAAATAGCACATCTCTGAAACAAGTTAGAGAATTCGAACATCTTGGAAGTATGATCATATCAACTATAACCCATACTAAAACATATACCCATGTCCGCAAAGCGACAGATAATAAACAGCATATTCACACCAACCCTATGCTACCAATCTCAAACTTGGACATTATCCAAATCACACTTTCGCAAAATCAACACATATGAGATGAGATGCCTGAGGAGAGCTGCCAACTTAACAATTCCGAGACCGAGTAAGAAATGTTGTTATCAGACAGACAGTGGGATCAACACCTTAGTGCCACATTTATTGAAAGACAGAAGATCAAATGGTTTGGTCATCTCAGTAGAATGCAACACCATCAACTACCAGCACTGGCCCTACAACAAAGATCATCTGCGACGAGAGCAAGAGGACGCCCGAGAAGACAATAGATTGAAGACATATTGACAATAGAAAGACATTGTGCAATCACACGGAATGACACTATCCAATGCCACCCAACGGATGCTAGAGTGACAATTATTACTCCCCACGACGCTTCCCGGCACAAGTGGAAGATGATGATGATGTAACATCAGCGACTGCCGTAATCCACTTGTGTATCAAAGACGAACATTCACATCATCTGTTTTTGTTTTTTTTTCGAGCCATTAATTGTTTCTACGACACTATTTGCTATCATTATGAGGCACATGTACATGTGTCTTCTAAACATATTGTTTTTTGACACTGAAACAGAACCGTCACAAAATTGATAAATCACAAAATATATTACCCCGTATGTAGACTGACCTTCGTGTGTTGTATTATCTACCAGGTGAGGTCACAAACTGGACATTTACATTATCGCACTTATCTAACTTTATTTTAGTAGCCGTTAATCAGAATAAAAATATCTTTAGTTAAATATTATGCTATATGTTCTTCAGACTAATTATTTGCAGTAAATTTACTGATTTTACACTCCAAAAAATTATTTGTTCTTGTCTCCCTTATTACTTAAGAATATCGTTTCCATTTATTTCCCTTGGCACAATGAATTCTTATTATGTAGATGTCTACATTCTTACTTATGAAACATAACACTGATCGAAACGAGTTGCAACAGGAGAAGTAACGGCTGCAGCAGGATGTAACAATAGGAAATAAAAACAGTTAGGTATGTGTAACTCTTGCGAAAAGTGAGATAAACTAAACACGGACACAGTGGGATAATGAAATATAAAACAATAAAAATAAATATCCTACAACACAATGACAGACGCTAAAGTTGACATAGAAGTCCATTTGAACACAATGGTAGTTCTGGGGTTAAAGGTCGTTAATATGGTAGCAGACATATTGTATTATATATCAAATTAAAGTTCGTCGTATAAGAAAAACTACTGTGTAAAACCCCATGGCACATCGGGAAGTCGTTTAAGACGATTAATCATCCCATGGCGCTTAATCAGCTAAACCTTTGGTGATCACGTGAGATGGCAACCATGACCGCCCGCTTTTGACGCCACAGATGATAATGCCAACTGTGTCATCACCGCTTCACCACGGAGACTACACGATTACTACAATTGGGTCAGGTCCGTGGTCCTGACTCAATTATTCCATATTGCCTTGCTATCCAAATATATATCATTCTGCCTTTTCTTGCTTTCTTTCCAGTCATGATTCTCAATACACAGAACCTACACAATATGAAAATGTAATAGTATAACACTAAATCAGGCTAGATATGTCATATTGGATTGTCCAAAACAGGGCCAAGTGTGGTCATGAAACTACCACAAGACACAATTCAGGGCTAGAACAAACGAGAACGGTCTAGGAGTACGGACATCCATCGGGACTCCTTCTTAGTTTTCACATTCCGACCACCATCACATTTCCATTGCTTCCAGTTTCCCGCCTTACCTTCCTCCCCATTTTTTTACGTACCACTTCCACTCATTTATCTGGGATCTTTACTGAACCTTTACCACCCCTTATCACGTCCCCCATGACCCACAGACTCCCTGGACTGTCTATATAAGAGTATCAAAGTGAAATTGATGTTAGTATCACAGTCTGTTATTCTGAGATAATTAGCAAACACACAAAAAATTATAATTTGTTAACATTTTGATTTTCTCTTCATTGTTTTAATTCTTCTCATCCAGTTCTTATGCCTTAATATTTATATTGCAGGGACATCTCCGTGATTATATGTTGTGTTCTGTGTATGTATTTGTTTGAGGATGAAGCTTGTCGCCGCAACAGTCCCGTATTTGTCGTAATTATGGTGTGCAAAGCTGCATTACTTTGTGTTATTTGATATTGTTTAGCAGAGATTATGTAGCGTTTTAAAAGCAGCATCACAATGATAAGATACTAATAGTACACATGTTACCTCCACAATATGGGGTGATGGTTGTTAACACGATGTTTATTGTTGTTGTTATTGTTGTTGTTGCTAGTGTTGTTGCTATTGTCAGTATTGTTGTTGTTTGGTGTTTCTGTTATTGCTTGTATGCAGGGCGTTGTTATCGTTGTTATTATTATTGATGTTGTGACTTTTATTATCATTAATATTATTATTATATGCAAGCTATTATTGTTAATATTGTTGCGAATTTTGTTGTTATTGCTGCTGTTGACTTTGCTGATGTCATTGTTATTCTTGTTATTATTGTTTTTGGTGTTGGTGTTATTGTTGTTGTTATTATTGTTGTTGTCGTCGTCGCATTTGCTATCACCGTCATCATCATATATAACTAGTTTCACCCAGTTACCGTATAGAAGAGACTACAGGATGCCCCAACCATTGTACTACAATAGGTGTTGTCCAGACAGACTCACAAAGAGAACCTGTGTATCAGAGTACTTGTGTATCAGAGACGAAGATCGATATCATCTATTTCTTCGCGCCATTGAAGGTCTCTATGACCATATCTGCTATTATTATTATTAAGCACATGTACATGTGCTTGCCAAAAATATTGATTTGGCGAAGCATTTATCTGCAATTGAACAGCTATTGCACTAAATATATATTCAACCATTAGTAGATAGCTCATAATTTGTAATATTATCTACCACATGAGGTCACATACTGGACGAATATCATATCGCAATTACTTAATATTTACTTCAGAAGCTATTCATCAGAGAGGCAATATACGTAATTAATTGTTATGCTATACGTTCTTCAAACAATCAATTTGCATTACACAGTCTTCATTTATACTTCAATAAATTAGTGTTCTTGTCTCCCTTGTGGCATAATACTTTCTTTTAGATTTATTTCCCTTGATACTATACATTTCAAATTATAAAGGTTTCTACATTAGTATCTATGAAACATTACACGCATTGAAACGAGTTGCTATAACGGATGCAGCAGGATGTAACAATAGAACATAAAAACAGTTAGGTACGTGTAACACCTGCGAAAAAGTGATACACTAAAAACAGAGGGTAGATATCTTACAACAAAATCCAACATGGTGAACATTAATTTACAAAAGAAAATATGAAAACATACACAATAAAAATAACGTTCCCCACAATTTTTTTTTGACTAAGTCTAATTTCTCTAATCAATTTACGGTTTTTGTTTGTTTCTTGTAGGAGTTGGTCATTGGTTTTCGGTCTGTCCATGGTAATCATTGCATTATCCTCAGAAACCAAATTTCCACCGCCATTAGATGTTTTCAGCTTGTCTGCTAATTATCCACGCTTCACATCCATATAAATGTACAGACTCTATGTAGCACCTCAACAGTCTTTTTTGTTTCTTTTTCGTTGCAATTGACATCTTCTTATTGGTCAGTAAGTTTTCCGTCTGGGTAAAGGCTACCTTCGAAATGGTGATTCTTGTTCTAATCTCTTAACGGCACCTCCCATCAGATGTTATGACTGTTTCAAGATAGTTGTACCAGTTAAACTGTTTAAGAATATTCCCATTTACCTGTATATTACATTGCGGTATTTCCTTCTTCCTAATGACGACCATAATCTGTGTCTTCATACACTTTAATTCTGATCATAGTTGTTCACTATGTGCGACAACTGCATCTACTAAATGTTGCAGATACTGATAGTGGTCTCAAAGGAACACTGTATATCCACATATCTAATGCTATTGATGTTACGTCCCTTAATGGTTATTCCTCTCATATCATATGTTATTGATGTTACGTCCTCATTGATGATTCCACTCATATCAAATGTTATTGGTATTACATCCATCAATAATGTTTCCTCTCATATAGTGTGCGGTGGAGAGACATTTACACATATTTTTTATGGGGGAAAGTTCCAGACAGGACAAGCGAAGTGGTTAAGCCACCTGCCTCGCGTTCCAAAGGCTGTGGGTGCGATTTCATCGTACGCAAAGACGTACGCCTGTTGCCGGAGTTTTCGTACATTGTGCGACACGTTCTTCAACCCGCCCTGTAGAAAAGTACATGGGTATAAGGGATAAAACCCCAAAAAATTAGGTTTGGACCTCACAAATGTGGATGGCGGAAAATGATAAGTAGGGAGGTTTCGTCACAGTTATGACTGATGAGCAGACCAAGATGCGTAAGACACGGATGTGTTTTGTCAATATATCACCAAATTCTTGCATTACATCTTGCATCTTTTCGACTGAGAGTTATTGCAGCTGAACACCTCAAACAGCAAAATCATTACGTGGAATGTCAGCACCAGAGATTCACTGTGTGGGCTTCACCAAAATGTGGAAAAACGTTACTATGGCACGAATTGGAATATTGCTTGGCAAGGAAAACAATTTTGTGGAATGCCCGAACTGAAAGCTCGCTATGTGTATGTCATCTGCAGACCGGCCTCTCCAGGTTTGTTTGGGGAGCGGCCTGTGGCGAACGAAATGCCCAATATACGGATGTGAGGCTAAGCAGTAATGTGCAGGGCGTGATGATTTCTAGGGTGAGCCCAGCACCAGAGCCAAAGGAGACAGGTATAGATCAAGGTAGGAAGTTTCTAAGCTAGACAGACACAGGTTCAGCAGTGTACATTTACGGTCCCATTAACCCCTGACAGACTACTCATGGTGGAGACAAGAACACTTAGCTGATCCACGACTCTGGTGATCATGTGAGATGGCGAAACATGACCGGCACGCTTATCGGCAAGGCACATGATTATTATGATAATGGTACACTTTCATCCTTAGTTACCTTTTCTAGACTTTCATGTTTAAAAATAATAAAAAATAAACAGTAACAACAACAAAATATGTTGTTTGCATTAAGCGTCAACCCCTGGTTGCTTTTGTAAGAAACTAACATTCAGTAGTTTCCTATTGCTTTCAAAACGGGATGTCAGCGTTGTATCCCGACTGTCCCGTGTACTGAACGATTCCTACACCCCGAAGTCGGCGCTCAGGAAATTGAAGAGCACGTGTTTAACACGACGCGATCACGAGTGCCCATGTTTTCATACATGTCCAAAACATTTCATTTTCTTTCAACACAGAAGCCATAAACACATATTTCAACGAATCTCGTTTTGTCATATGACGAGATGCAGCGAAATATGTCAGTCAATAAATCGTGCAACATATTGTTTGTGGCTTCTGTGTTTAAATCCAATTAGGGAATACATTGTTTTGAATTTCATTTCTCATTTTTGTTTATCTTAATAACTAATTTTTTTTTTTACAATTCTGAGTTCTTATTGGACAAACCTATTTGTTCATTGTTCCATCTAATTAAATAGTAATATACACGTTGTATGTGTCTTCTTCTTCCTGTAGTCCATGCCATATGCCGTTGGTGACCATGTCTGTCCACAGCCGTCTGTCTAGTGTACCGCTGCCCATTTCCGTTACAGACGTTCCTCCATGCCATGATGTCAAACTGTCCAGCATCTACTCTCTTGTTCTCCTCCTGGCTTTCCTCCCCTTCAGCTTTCCCGTTGTTACAACATGCCCTAGTTTTCCGCAATACAACAGCCGCAATAAAAACCGTCCAAATAGTCCCCAGTGTAAACTTTTGCGTCTGTTATTGTGTCGTAGTTTAATTATTTGTATTTGTTTTTATTATATACCCCCACCACACTTTTTTTGTCTTTCTCCTTAAAAACTAATTATGTTCATTATTGTGGAGATCGTTGCAAGGTATTACACTGTTTCCGTGTTTATTTCATCTCACTTTATCGCAGGAGCTAAACACACCTAACTGTTTTTATTTCCTATTGTTACATCCTGCAGCAGCCGTTACTTTTCTTCAGAGTATGGCAACTCGTTTCACTCATTGTAATTAATGTTTTACATGTAAAAATGAAGAAATTTGTTTAATTCCAATTCGCAGTATCACGGCAAATAAATTTAGATTACATTGTTAAGGAAAAGGGAAGACCAGAAAATGTAATGTACTGGGGTATAAATGGTGGCCATTGGTTTTTCTGTCTGTTTGTAGTATTTTTGCATTTTTCTCAGAAACAAAATTTCCACAGCCATTAGATGTTTTCAGCTTGTCTGCTAATTATCCACGCTTCACATCCATACAAAAGTACTGGTTGTATGTACCACCTCAATACTCTTTTTGTCGTTTCAATTGACATCATTTTATTGGTCAGTATGTTTTCCTTCTGGCAATAGGCTACCTTCGCGATGGTGATTCTTGTTTTAATCTCCCATCAGATGTTATGACTGTTCCGAGATTGTTGTACCAAGTAACCTGTTTAAGAATATTCCCATTTACCTGTATATTACATTTTGGTATTTCTTTCTTCCTAGTGACGATTATAATCTGTCTTCATACAATTTAATTATACCCCTAGTTGTTCACTATGTGCGACAGCTGTATCTACTAAATGTTGCAGATCCTGATAATGGTCTCAAATAAACATTGTATCATCCGCATATTTAATGCTATTGATGTTACGTCCGCCAATGGTGATACATCTCATATCTAATTCTATTGATATTACTTCCCCCAATGATCATTCCTCCCATCTCTAATGTTCTTGATGTCACGTCCGTCCCCCCTCCCAATGATAATTCCTCTCATATCACATGTTATTGCTGTTACGTCCCTCAATTGTGATTCCCCTCATATCTAATGGTATTGCTGTTACGTCCCCTTATGATTATTCCTCTCATATAGTGTACCAGTGCGGTGGAAAAGAGGAATAACACAACGTAGACGGATTCGAGATGTGATGTGATAGATAGCTTACAAATGACAGCAAAAGAGGCTTACAATGGAGATACATTTAAATATACTGTTATGTGAGTAAAGTTCTTCACAAGACAAGCGAACTGATTACGCCACCTGCTACGAGTTCCGAATGTTGTGGGTTCGATTCCGTCTTACATCGTGTGGTTCACGAGTGCAGTCTTCTCGGGGAAACCCTGAGGATTGTCGCTGGAGTTGCATTGTTTGTACTTTGTGCGACACGTTCGGCGAGCCGCCCTGCGGAAAGATACTGGGCCATATGGGATACAAACCCGGGGCAATGAAGTCGATCCCCTTTCATATTAACAGATTCAGTTCCAAACAAAAAGTTGATGGATGGCGGAAAATGATAAGTAGAAAGATTTTTTCACAGTTATGACATAATGCCGAGACGTTATTAGCAGACAAAGTAAGGGGTGAGGCACGGATGTGTTTTGTGACCAAATTCTCGTATTAGAAAGAAAACTAAGGTAAAATATGTTACATGTTCGGTGTCTGAGAGTTATTGCATCTGAATACCTCAAACGGCGGCTTGTCTTTGCTAGGATTAAATATAACTACAGCGTTAAGGCAAACATCAGCGACTGTCGTAATCCACTTGTGTATTACAGACGAGCATCTATATCATCTGTTTCATCGCGCCATGAAAAGTCTCTACGACCATATTTGCTATCATTATGAGGTATATACACATGTGACTGCCAAAAAATATTCATTTAGATTCAAATTAAGAAGTTGCGATTAATTCGATTCGATTCGATTTTTCAAAGGAAAAAAAAATTCCAAATTCGGCCTCGTTCAACCTGCTTCTTTCAGCTGTGGTTATTGTTGAGGTCAGTGGTTTTTGTGGGTTTATTCACCCTTATTCTTGTCTTGTGTGCTCTTACGAGTGAGTCCTCCCTAGGACTGTTTTCATTTTATTATTTTTATGTTGTTTTTAACTTGACTTTTCATGCTGGGCTCTTTAAGGATCTGATATGTATGTCTTCCTCTGTTGCTATCTTTCCATTGCCGTTTCCACATCTCGATTATATGGTGTTTGATGATACTCTTTGTTTCTGAAACTCCTAGTCCAGTGTTTACTAGGTTACGGCAGGTAGTCCCTCGTTTGGCAGCTTGGTCTGCCATCTCATTGCCGAGTATGCCTCTATGGGCCGGTATCCAGGCTAATGAGACCTGACATCCCTTGTGTTTTAGGTTGGTTATCAATGTAAGTATTTCTTCCTTCAGGTCCGGTCTTTTCCCCTTAGAGTAGTCTCCAAGTGCCTGAACAGCTGACAGTGAATCCGTTAATATGGTTAGTTGATGGGGGGTTTCTCCATCGCTATTTCCAGTCCTTTCATAATACCGATTAGTTCTGCCGTGTATACCGCTGTGTTGTCAGTTAATTTGAAGTATTTTGTTGCGTTATAGTAGGGGATCGCCACTCCTGCCCCGACTTCTCCCTTTTCGTTCTTTGATCCGTCTGTGTAGATAGTTAGGCTGTCCATTCTTAGTTGTCTTAAGTATTCTTACGTGATGTTTTTTGCTGCCGTATCATCTGTTGATTTGTGTATTTGGCTGGTGAGGGTTGTGTCCGTGAATGGCAGTTGGAGTTCCCATCGGGGCAGTTTTGGTTAGTAGATTCTTGTTTGTGTCAGTGTTGTTGTTAGTTCCTCATAGGCGTGCATTTCCTGTGCTGCTGTCCACCCTGCTGGTGTTTGGGGTTTTCGAATGTGTATTCCTCCCCATTTGCTTGTGTTGTCTTCGAATGCCTGGAATGCTGGGTGTGTCTCATCTTGTGTCGCCTTCACCCAGTAGTTGTAAGTCAGCTGTTTTCTCCTCATCTGAAGCGGCAGAATCCCGAGTGCTACCTCCAGGGCTTCCCTAGATGTATATTTGCCAGTTCCTACTATGATACCTAGCGCCTGATTCTGAATTGTGTCCAGTTTCCGTTTGTTTCGTTCTGTTGCTGCGTCATAAACTATGCTGCCGTACTCTAATCTCCCTCTAATAAATGACTTGTAAAACATTATCATTGTCTTTGTATGGGCTCCCCATCCGTTTCCTTTGATTATTCTTAGTAGATTTAGTGTTTATTAACCTTTCCGACCGTTAGGTCTATGTGCCTTTTCCAGCTTAGTTGTTCGTCCAGTGTCATTCCTAGAAATTTTGTGTAGCGTGTTCTCTGTATAATTTGACCTTGGATTTTTATGCTGCTATTAGGGTATGACATTCTTCGTTTCGCGTTAAAAATCATGCTAACTGTTTTGTCGGTGTTGATCTGGAACCCCCATTTTTATATCCATTTGGCGATCCTATTTATCTGGATTTGAAGTCGGTCTATAGTCGCTTTTAGGTATCTTCCGCTTCTCCATATTGCACAATCGTCTGCAAACTGGGGTAGTCCTATTTTGTCGTCCAGTCTTTCTTCGTCTAAGTCGTTCACTAGTATTGCAAATATTGTTGGAGATATAACCGATTCTTGTGGTATTCCGTTTTCTTGTTCATATGTGTTGGATTCCTCGTTTTGTATTCTCACCGTGAAGCTTCTGTTTTGTAGGAAGTTTTCGATGTATCTGTATGTTCTGCCTACTATCCCTATTTGGTTGACTTTGATTAGGGCTGCTTGCCTCCAGCATTGGTCGTAGGCCTTTGCCAGGTCTAGGAATACCGCTATCGTTTTCTCTCCTTTTTTGAAACCCTTTTTCACATGGTTCTCTAGTTTAATTATCTGGTCAACTGCGCTCCTGTTGGATCTAAATCCTGACTGTGTGTCACTAATTAGTCCGTATTTTTCCAGGTGGTGGTTGATTCTTTTAGTTATAATTGTTTCCATGACTTTTCCGAGATGTGAGGTCAGGGAGATTGGTCTGTATGAGTCAATTCTCTGTGGGTTCTTGGCTTGTTTTTTAATTGGTATGACTGTCGCTTTCTTCCATTGTGTTGGTATCTTCCCTGAGTGCCATATTTTATTGTATAGTGTTGTTATTGTCAGAATTGTTTTTCTTGGTATCCTTTTGAGTATTGTGTAGTTTAGAATGTCTGCTCCTGCTGCTGTGTCCTCTTTTCTTTAATGGCAGATATAACCTCGTCGATTGTTATGTCCATGTCCATGTAGAAGTCCTCTAATTCGTCATGTTGTATTTCCGCTGATTCCCTTATGAACTTCTCTCGTCTCTCTCTCTCCTGCTCGCCCATCGCCTTGTCTGAGCAGACTTCATAAAAGTATTCTCCGAATGCGTCTGCTTTTTCTTTGTCTGTAACTGCCAGTTTTGGGAATTTATTGTTGCTACTTTGCTCTTGGTCTGGTTTCTTTTTATGGTCTTTATTTGCTCCCACACTTCTTTTGTCGGTGTGTCTGGTGACAGTTTTTGACAGTATTTTTTCCATGCCTGTTTCTTTGTCTTTTTTAATTGTTCTGTTTGCTACGTTCCTGCATTCTTTGTATGCTTTATAATTCTCTACTGTCCTCATTCTTCTGTAATTTTCGAGAGTTTTCTTTCTTTCCTTCAGGGCTTCTGTGCAGTTAGGGTTCCACCATCCAGCTGGCTGTGTGTTCCACCTTTTTCCTGTTGATCGTGTGTTTTGTGTGCTGTCTGTCAGGTGCGCTGGCATGTTTTTGTTTGGTATGTGTTTTACTGCTGCACGGAGGATGCTGTTGGTGATTCTTTCCGTGTATTTATCTATATCTTCTCCTTCTATCTGTTCTAGCACCATCCCATCCATTTCTTCTCGGAACTGTTCCCATCTCGCTTTCTTGAAGGTGAAAGTCGGTTTGTTGCTTTCCTGGCTTTTCTGTGTTCTCCTGTTTATGTCGGTTATGATAGGGAGGTGGTCACTGTTGGAGTCCTCCTTTACGTCCCAGTGGCTTCTTATAAGGTCAGGTGTTACAATTGTCAGGTCAACTGCTGTGTCGTACTTCTCTGGGTTGGGGTCTATTCGTGTCATGGATCCATCGTTCAGTATCGTCAGCTGGTTATCTTCTATAAATGTCATACGTTTAGTCCCCGCCATGTTGCTGCTTGTTCCCCCCCCCCCCCCACATTGGGTGGTGGCAGTTGAAATCACCAACCACTATCGTTGATGTTTTTATTCTGTTTTTAATCTCTGACAGGTCTTAATTTACTATTTTTCCTCTGGGGCAGTAGATGTTGATGACGTTCAGGTTGTGGGGCTGGCTCGAGATTTCCGCCGCAATCCCTTCGAAGTTCGTTGTTCTGAATGTCTCGTGTGATATAATCTGTAATTTATCGTGTATGAGTAGTGCCACTCCTCCTCCCGTAGTTTCTGTCCTGTCGTTCCTGAGCATCTTGAATACCTTGCAGTTAAAGTTATCCTTTTGTTTGAGGAACATTTCTTGAATGGCATAAATGTTGTTTTCCCTACCCAGTTGTTCCATGGTGCCGGGGAAGTTTGTTTTCATGCCTCTGCAGTTCCATTGTACTATTCTTATATGGTCCTTTCCCATGGAACTGTCGTGGGTGTGATATTATTTGGGTTTATTGTTTTCATGCCTCTGCAGTTCCATTGTACTATTCTTATATGGTCCTTTCCCATGGAACTATCGTGGGTGTGATATTATTTGGGTTTATTGTTTTCATGCCTCTGCAGTTCCATTGTACTATTCCTATGTGGTCCTTTCCTATAGAACTGTCGTGGGTGTGATATTATTTGGGTTTATTGTTTTCATGCCTCTGCAGTTCCATTGTACTATTCTTATGTGGTCCTTTCCCATGGAACTGTCGTGGGTGTGATATTATTTGGGTTTATTGTTTTCATGCCTCTGCAGTTCCATTGTACTATTCCTATGTGGTCCTTTCCCTATGGAACTGTCGTGGGTGTGATATTATTTGGGTTTATTGTTTCTACAACTCACATTTTTCGCTGTCCTCCTCGCTTGTCTCGTTCATCGTTTCTGCCAGGATTTCGGGGAGTTCCTCCATTGACATCCGGCCGTCTGTCGCTCTTTTGCATATATTCCGGAGTATGTTTGGTTGTGTCCATCTTCTGGGACAGTTCTTTTAACTTGTTCTTGATTGTGTTGTTTTCTTCTTTCTGTGTTTTCAATTCTGTTTTGGTGGTCTCCAGTTCTTTAGCCATTCTTCTTGTGTGTGATCTCTCCGCTTCCAGTTCTTTTCTTATGGTTGCCAGACTTTTATGCATGTCCTCAATTGCTTGTTTTAATTCCTTGTTTTCACTCCCTTCTTTGTCTTCTTGTGGTCCGCCCTTCTCCACTTGTTTCTCGGCCATTTTATTCCTTATGTTGGATACTTCTGATCTCAGTATTCTCACTTCCGAATTTGTATCAATTCCTTTGTCTGCGTTCTCTATACGCCATCTGGCAACTCTCATTGGTGTTTGAGTAAGTATAGCCTCTCTCCATGCTGTTTCTGACGTTTTAAATTTTGGGCATCCCTTATATCGTGCACTGTGGTTTCCCTTACAGTTAGCACAGTGTCTCGCCGGGTTTATTTCTTTGTAGTTACTGTCTCTCTTGGCGTCTTGACATTCCCTGTACCAATGATTTTTACTGCAGAATCTGCAGATGGGCTTTTTTTCCCTGCAAAATGATGCTGTATGCCCTATCCTTTGGCACTTCGAACATTGTTTGATCGGTGGTATATGTTTCTCAAAGTATCTGTCTTTCCCTAGATATTTTATTCGTTCTGGCATCATTGTGCCAGTGATCACCATCTTTACAACTGATGTAGCTTCGCCTCTTTTTCTCTTTTTGTAGTTATCCTCTCACAATGTGTCGCTTCCACATTCTTGTTTTCATTCTTGATGTCTTCCTTCATGTTTTTGATATCTATCGTTGGACTGATCCCTTTGACTACAATGGTGGTGCACGGCTGTGCAATTTCGATGCTGACTTTGACGTCGTTTGGGAGTGATCTGATCTCTGGTTGTTTGCCCCTTATGATTTCCTCCGCTAGTTGTCTCGTTTTGTCTGTGTCGTATGTGTGGATGCTTGTTGTGCCGTCCAATCGTTTGGCTATGTTATGTATGGCTCTGCTGCCGAGTACATTTTCCATCATTTGGATGGCGTTGTATCTGGTGAGGTTTGTCAGTGACACTTGCTGTCCCTCAATCTGGGTTACCTTGAAATACCAGCCTGTACCACTGGCCTCCCGATCGGGTTGTTTATTCGCCGCTTGACTTCCCTGTCCTTCCTGAGTTTCCTTGTCAGTCTCCGTAATCCTGTTCGTCGGGGTAGTTTGTTTTCCTTTATTTTTTCCAGTTTGTTTTCCTTTATTTTTTTCTGCCTCAGCAGATCTGGCTCGGGTTTGTATCATTGTGATTATTAGGTTTTACCTTTACAGTGTCTCAGTTAGTTATGTATTTATTAATTATATTAATTTATTTTATTTACTTCTCTAGATTGAATATTCTGTTTAATTTGGTTGTTTTACCTTATTTGTTTATTAATCTGGTTTCTTGGTTTATGATATAGTTAGATATTATACTCACGTATGCTGATGCGTTCAAAGTGGCGGAGCAACAAAACACTCACGTCGAAAAACGCGGAATGCGAAAGAAACGAAAACCCGTCTCAAAAACGTTAAATCGAAACGGAAACCTGCGCGCGCAAAGCTTTGCCTCGTCCAGACATGTTGTATATGTAATGATCAAACTGATATTTCCCTAAATATATTAACCTATAGCTACAGTGAACTAACGTTGTTATATTATCTATCAAATGAGTTCACATACAGGATATCTAAGATATCGCAACTACTTAACATTTACTTTATAGTTTTTGAACAGAGGTGATATATATATTGTCTTAGATATTATGTTATACGTTCTTCAATTAAACTGTTTGCATTGCACGGCTTTTATTTAGACTCTAATAAATTATTGTGCTTGTCTCCCTTGTTTCTTAGAAATGTTATTGACATTTATTTATTTCCCTTGATTCTATAAATTTTCCATTATACAGAATTCCATATATTTATCTATGAAACATTACAAGGATTAAAACGAGTTGCTATACACATAGGAAAAGTAACGTATGCAAAAGGATGTACGAATAGAAAATAAAAACCGTTAGGTACGTGTAAAACAATGGCAAGCTACTGAATCATGCATCTTGTATACAAACGCACAATGGTGTTGGGGTTTATCGCAACGTCCTGCAAAAGCCATATAACATTTTCTTTTAAAACATGAAATTTTGGAAAAGGTAAGTATGGAGGAAAGTGCAACATCATCATCATCATCATCATCATCATCATCATCATCATCATCATCTTAATCATCATCATCATCATCATCATCATATGCCATGACGGTAAGAGTCGCGTTCATGTTTCACCATCTCACACGATCACCAGAGTCGTAGATCAGCTCTGTGTTCTTGTTTCGGAAATGCTACTTGGTCAAGCCATCCAGGCATATATTCTATGCCTTCCACTTAATCTTACCCTTCAGTCTTGCCAGTTGTCACCCTGTTCTCCTATTTATTTATTCTTATAAAGTGTCTACAAAATTTTGACTGTCTACGTCTAATTTCTCTAATCAGTTTACAGTTTTGATGTGTTTCTTTTATGACTTGGTCATTGGTTTTTCTGTATGTCCATGGTATTCGTTGCATTTTCCGCAGGAAACATATTTCCACAGCCATTAGATGTTGTTCAGGTTATCTGCTAATTATCCACGCTTCACACCCATACAAAAGCACAGGTTCTATGTAGCACCTCAACACTCTATTTCTTGTTGTAAATGACATCTTTTTATTGGTCAGTATGATTTTCATCTTGCAAAAGGCTGCCTTCGCCATGGCGATTCTTGTTCTATTCTATTCACGGCATCTCCCATCGGATGTTATGACTGTTCCGAGATAATTGTGCCGATTCACGTTTTTTAAGAATATTCCCATTTAATTATATATTGCATTGAGGTAATTCCTTCTTCCTAGTGACGACCATAATCTGTGTCTTCTTACAATGTGTATCTAACCCAAGTTGTTCACTGTGTGCGACAACGGCATATACTCAGTATTGCAGATCCTGCTAATGTTCTCAAATCAAAACTGCATCATTCGCATATCTAATGTAATTAATGTTACGCCTCAAAGTTGTGATTCCACTCATATCTAATGTTATTGATGTTACGTCCCCTAATTGTGATTCCTCACATATCTAATGTTTTTTATGTCACGTCCCCCAATGGTGATTCCTCACATATCTAATGTTATTGATGTCACGTCCCTCAATGATGTTTCCGCTTATATCTAATGTTATTGATGTTACGTCCCCCAATGATGATTCCTTTCATATAGAGTACAAAGAAGTCGGAAAAGAGGAAGACCACAACGTAGATGGATTCTTGATGTGATAAGTAGGTTACATATGACAGCAAGAGAGACATTAAGTTGAGAGACATTTAAATAGACTGTTATGGGAGTAAAGGATCAAGACAGGACAAGCGAACTGGTTACGCCACCTGCCTCGCGATCTGAAGGTTGTGGGTTCGATTCCGGCGTACGTCGTTTGGGTCACGCGTGCAGTTTTCTCTGAGAAACCCTGGGGCTTGTCACTGAAGTTGCGTAGTTCGTTTTTTGTGCTACGCATTCGACATGCCGACCTGCGGAAAGATACTCAGCCATATGGAATAAAACCCGGTGCAAATAAGTCGATCCTTGTTTCTTTACACAGATTCGGTTCCAAACAAAAAGTAGGTTTAGACATAACAAAAATAGCCGAAAATGATAAGTAGGGAGGTTTTGTCACAGTTATGATTTAATGCCGAGACAGTGGTGAACAGATCTTGTAAGGGGTAAGACACTGAAGTTTTTTATCATCAAATTCTTGTATTAGAAAGAAAATTAAGGTACACCATGTTGTATGTTCGACGTCTGAGAGTTATTGCAGCTGAACACCCCAAACGGCGGCTTGTCTTTGCTAGGATCAAATATAACTCCAGCGTTAGGTAAACATCAGCGACTGCCGTAATCCACTCGTGTATCAAAGACGAACATTCATGTCATCTGTTTCTTCACGCCATTAGAGTATCTACGACCATATTTGCTATCATTTTAAGGCACGTACACATGTGCCTGCCAAAAATATTAATCTTAGGTTGATCCAATTGGTAGAGACTAAGCGTATATTGAATAGGATATACTAACCCGATGGCAGGCTGCCCTTCATTTGTGATATTATCCACCACATTATGTCACATATGGGCATCTAAGATGTCGCAATTACTTTAAAGTATGTTAGTAGCTTCGATCAGAGTGGCAATATCTTTAATTAAATGGCATGCTATACTTTCTTCACGTTAAATATATTTGCACTAAACAGCCTTCATTTATACTCCAATGAATTATCTTGTCTTCACTCCCTTGTACTTCAAAAAGTTATCTAAATTTATTTCCCTTGATACTGTAAATTCCTATTTTACACATTTCTACATTTTTACTTATAAAACATTACAATGAGTGAAACTAGATGCAATATTCAGAAGAAAAGTAACGGCTGCTGCAGGATATAACAACAGGAAATAAATACAAGCTAGGTATGTATAACTCCAACCAAACAGTCAGATATACTAAACACGGACACAGTGTACATACCTTACAACGAACTCGACAATGATGAACATAATTAGATTTTAAGGAGAAACATAAAAAGGTGGTGGGGGTGGGTTGGAATATAATTTAAAAATACAAATAATTATACTACAACATAATGACAGTCGAGAAAGTTGACACTGGGGTCCATTTTGGACTGTTTTTGTTGTAGCTGTTATTGCTAGTTTTATTATATGCATGGTGTTGTTATGTTGTTATTGTTGTTATTATTATTGCTGTTGTTGTGATTGTTATTATTAATACTAATATTATATACATGTTATTATTGTTGTTATTGTTATTGATGTTAATGTTTTTGTTATTGTTATTGCGAATGTTGTTATTGTTGATTGACATATGCCTGGGTCATTGACATTGAGGTGAGTGACCTTTATAGCGGGACTACGAGAAAAACAACCAGCTATGAGAAATAATGGTGAGGGTGAGTGGAGACCCCACGGTGGATGGGGAGAGAGACAGATTTAGGCTGGGGTGTAATGTTGTGGGGAGCCCAGGCAGGGGCTACACAGTAGGGCTAAAAGACAGTGGAAGCTGGGACCGACTGAGTGTCGGGTCGCTGTGGACAGTTGATGTTTAGACTCCGAGCGGGGCAGGAGTCGAAGGATAGAAGCGGAGTGAGAAAGACAGCTCCGTCCTGTGTTGTGCTGTTCTCCGAGTTTTTAATGCAGGCCTAAAACCCAGTGGGGGTTGTATAGTTAATGGAGGTCTGAACCCAGAGTGGGTTGAATAGCTAGCGGAGAC
This sequence comes from Cepaea nemoralis, assembly GCA_014155875.1. NCBI lineage: Eukaryota > Metazoa > Mollusca > Gastropoda > Stylommatophora > Helicidae > Cepaea > Cepaea nemoralis. The sequence goes on from JACEFZ010020762.1 coordinate 95,085, forward strand.
TAGACCCAGTGTGTGGGTTGTGATATGTGAGGTCCAGCTGTGGATAGTAGCTGGATAACTGGTTTATGAATGGGAGATTCATAAGGCCGTGAGAAGACAGTGATGTGTGTGTGTTAAGTTGTGAGAAATATATGGATATTCTATGGATTATATTGTTTCTGGATATAGAGTTGTGTTCCGTTTGTCCGTGTTCTTTCTGCAATCAAGGATTATGTGCGCCAACTCAATCTTGTTTAATGACTGGTGGATGTGGACTGCGGGGGTGAGTTATATTGTAAGACAGTTATATAGCTCAATTGACACACCAGGAGTATAGCTACCTAGACAACGACCATATCACGCACTTATCATTAAGAACTTCGTGATATTGATGTTGATGTCGTCACTGTTATTGTTATTCTTTTTACTGTTGTTATTATATTTCTGTTGTATTGATGTTCTTGTTGTTATTTCTCCTTTTGTTGTGTTATTATTGCTGCTGTTATTGTTACTTTTGTTATTGTTGTTTTGGGTGTTTTTATTATTATTGGGAGGGGGGGGGGGGGGGGGGTACGGGGTGTCAGGCATTGGTAGCACCTTTGGTAAGGATGACTCTCATGTCCTTTCAGGACCCATCCCCCACTGGTCCAAGCCTGACACCCAGCTCGTGCCTGTGGCTCCTAGTAGCTGTCAGCATGTGACAGCGGCCACCCCCGGGCAACAGCTGTGAGAGGCTGGCTAAACCAGGCATGGGTATCCGATTTGGTGTCAAACCAAGAGGTAAACTAGGGTATGCCTTACCCAGCATGTGAAGACAGGATTCGGCAGACTGCGCGGAAGAAATCATTCCTGATTCAACGGGCAAGACGGCGTTTACCTGCAAAGCGTTGTGGAACGTAATGAGCACGCCAAGGCACGTATAGCGCCCTGGTCATCCACTGCACCTGTATTCGTCTCCAGTCGTCTCGACTTGTCTTGCCACTGGACTCAGATGGACTCAGGCGAGAGAGTGAGGTCGACGAATTGCGCAACTCTTCCTCACTTTAATCCAAGTCATCGCGCAAGTCATTCTTCATCCAACGTCATATATCACCTTCAAGCCCTGTGGCGATGGGCGAGCGGCAAAGCGGCAGGCGTGGGTACGCTGGCAGCCGTAGTCGCAGACCTGCACACAGGCGGCTCAGGCCATATGGTCGTCTTCTACTGACCGGAGCAGCAGTGGGATTCGGCAGCCCCCTGAGCGACTGAGCAGCCCTCTATAGGAACACACTGCTCACCTCCATAGCATGAGGAAGGGGCTAGAAAAGGTGCCCTAAACATCGTCTGCTCCATCACTACCTAACCAGCTAGCCGCGGTTGGTGGGTACCCTTAACTGCGGTCGACATACAAACAAAGATAAAACAAGCAAAGCTAAAAGAGTAAACCATATTCCCTTAACAATTGGAACTTGGAATGTACGCACCCTACTTGACAGAGACGGCGCGTCGGGTCCTAGAGAGACGAACAGCACTGACTGGAGAGAAGCTAGGCAGATACAACATCGACATTGCAGCCTTGAGCGAGACACGACTTGCAGAAGAAGGCCAAATCTGTGAAATAGGTGCCGGGTACACATTTTTCTACCTACAGGGGACTCAACACCAGAAATATCATCTAGAATCGCACTGGCATCTAGTGCCTTCAATAAGCTGTCAAACATCTGGAAGTCAAAGACACTCAGCAAACACACAAAACTTAAAATCTTCAACTCTTGTGTGATTCCAGTGTTAATGTATGGATGTGAAAGTTGGAAATCAACGGTAGCTTTAGATAAAAAAATAGACAATTTTGAGAACAAATGTCTTAGAAGACTTCTAAACATCCACTGGACAGACTTCAGAACCAATTCGCAAATAAGACAAGAGACTAAGCAAGATACAGTATCCAATTTCATAAGAAGACGCCGTTGGAACTACATCGGCCATGTACTCAGAATGGACAAGTCAAGACTCCCCTACCAAGCCCTCATATGGTCACCAGTAGGGAAAAGAAAACGGGGAAGACCAAGAGAGACCCTGCGTAGAACCATCATTAGAGAAGGCTCATTCAATGGCCAAGTAAATATCCAAGATCTACAACAGGTAGCAGCGAACCGCCAGGCATGGAGAGACAGGACTTCTGCCCTATGCGCCGCCTTAGGCTCAAGAGGAAAGACTAACTAACTAACCAACACATTTTTCTGGAGTGGAAGGAAAAGCGAGGAAAGACGCCAATCCGGTGTGGGATTTGCCATTAAGTCGGCCCTGGTCGGCAAATTAGCTGGATTTCCAAAGGCTATAAACGACAGGCTCATGACCATGAAGTTGCCCCTGCTGAATGGAAGGAAGCATGCAACCATTGTGAGTGTCTACGTACCAACTATGACCAACGAAGATGATGTCAAGAACAAGTTCTATGAGGACCTGCACAATGTATTAACATCTGTTCACAAAGGAGACAAACTTATACTATTTGGGGATTTCAATGCCAGAGTAGGCACGGACACCACCTCTTGGAGTGGCATTATTGGAAAGCATGGAGTCGGAAATTGTAACAGCAATGGACTCCGCCTCCTTCAGACATGTGCCGAACATGATCCCCTGATTACGAACACAATTTTCCGTCTCCCCATGAGAAATAGGACATCGTGGATGCACCCTCGCTCGAAACACTGGCACCTCATTGACTATGTCATTGTCAGGAGGAGTGACAGACAAGACGTCCGAGTGACAAAATCCATGTGTGGTGCCGAATGTTGGACAGACCATCGTCTCATTGTCTCGAAAATAAACATTCACATCAGGCCACCACGGCGTCCTCAAGGGGTGAAAATGCAAAATAAATCACCCTTAAGTCACCCGCCTAAACAGCAAGAAAATGCAGCAGTCGTTTGAAAATATGCTGGAAGACCGCCTCAAGCCAAATACTGCAGCTAAACAGGATACAGAAACAGAATGGAGAGCCCTAAAGGACATAATCTACAACACTGCTATGGAAATCCTGGGCCCAGCCCCCCGAAAGCATAAAGACTGGTTTGATGAAAATTCCGAAGACATCAACCAATTGCTGGCCGAGAAACATCTTCTCCTCAAGGCACATTTGAATGACCCAAAGTCAACATAAAAAAAGATGCTTCAAGAACATTCAGAGAGTAGTGCAGCAGAAACTTCGGCACATGCGGGACTCCTGGCTGAGCAGCAACGCTGATGAAATTCAGAGCTTTGCTGACAGACATGATATGACAAACTTCTACGACTCACTGAAAGCGGTCTATGGTCCTACATCACCAGGCATAGTTCCCCTCCTCAGTGCAGATGGGGGAACATTGGTCACTGATAAGAAAGAAATCCTTCAACGCTGGGCAGAGCATTTCAGCAACATCTTAAATGCAACTTCCTTCTTCGATGATGAAACCATCAACTGCCTTCCTCAAGTTCCTACCAATGAGACACTTGAAGACCTGCCAACCATAGTGGAAGTAAACAAAGCCATCCACCAACTCTCCAGCGGCAAGGCACCTGGTCCTGACTCCATCCCAGCAGAGATATACAAGGCAGGTGGGCCGGTCCTAACAGAGCAGCTTCACCAAGTCTTTACAAACATATGGGTGAACGAGACCATGCCACAAGATTTCAAGGACGCGTCAATAGTCCACCTTTACAAACGTAAAGGAAACCGCCAATCCTGTGACAACCACCGAGGCATCTCCTTGCTTTAAATTGCAGGGAAGATACTCGCCAGAATTCTTCTCAATCGCCTCACAGCCCATCTCGATCAAGGTCTTCTTCCTGAGAGTCAGTGTGGCTTCAGAAAAGAACGTGGAACTGTTGACATGATTTTCGCTGCAAGGCAGCTGCAAGAGAAATGTCAGGAACAGAACTGCGAAATGTTCTCCACTTTCATTGACCTTACCAAGGCTTTTGATACAGTCAGCAGAGAAGGACTGTGGAAGATTATGGCAAAATATGGCTGTCCACGAAAGTTTGTCCAAATAGTGCGGCTATTTCATGATGGCATGCAGGCAAGAGTACAGGAAAATGGCGAACTGTCTGAACCCTTTCCTGTCACCAATGGAGTGAAGCAAGGATGTGTCCTGGCACCAACACTGTTCAGCCTCATGTTTTCAGCCATGTTGATGAATGCCTTCGAGAACGATAACATTGGAATAGACATCAACTACCGTATGGATGGAAAGTTATTCAATCTCAGAAGGCTGAAAGCTAAAACCAAAATTAACAACGGCACCGTCAGAGAGCTCCTGTTTGCTGATGATTGCGCTCTATACGCCAACTCAGAGGCGGACATGCAACATAATGTTTCAGCTTTCTCACATGCCTGTGCCAACTTTGGGCTCAATATCAACTTGGAGAAGACTGTAGTTATGTACCAGCCAGCTCCAGGGAATAATCACACTGTGCCGAATATCAAAGTGAATGATCATAGACTAAGTGTTGTGGACAAATTCACCTATCTTGGCAGCACTGTGTCACAAGCTGCCACAATTGATGACGAAGTGAATGCAAGAATCTCCAAGGCCAGTGCGGCCTTTGGCAGACTGTACAAGAATGTATGGGACAGAACTGGAATAAGCCTGCAAACAAAGCTAAAAGTCTACAAAGCAGTTGTATTATCCACACTGCTATATGCTTGTGAAACCTGGACTGTTTATCAGCGACACGCTAGGAAATTAAACCACTTCCACACAGTCTGCCTAAGGAAGCTACTGAAGATTAAATGGCAAGACAAGATTCCAGACACTGAAGTCCTAGAAAGAGCGTCCATGCCCAGTATCCACACTCTACTGATGAAGAATCAGATTCGCTGGGCTGGTCACTTGACTCGCATGCCAGATCACAGACTCCCTAAACGGATTTTTTACAGCGAACTACGTTGTGGTAAACGCTCCCAAGGTGGCCAGAGGAAACGCTTTAAAGACACTATGAAAATCTCACTGAATGCTTTTGGAATTCATCATGACACCTGGGAGGCTGCAACCAGAGACCAAAATTCGTGGCGTGCATCATTACGCAAGGGTGCAGTCATATGTGAGGCAGGCAACCAGGACTGCAAGAGCTGTGAAGAAAAGGCAGGACAGAAAAACCACTGCAGGAAGTCCTTCTCCAAAAACGTCAAGCACTCGTTGCCCACATTGTCAAAGAACATTTCGAGCCAAAATAGGCCTTATCAGCCATCTTAGAACCCACGGCTCCATACCTTCAATCCCACTGGATGAAATGAATGGTCATCATCATTCTTGATGGACAAACCACACACATTGTCGTTGTTATTATTGTTATTGTTGTCGCAGTCGGATTCGTTATCGTAACATCATCATCATCATAATCATCATCATCATCATCATCATCATCATCATCATCATTATCATCATCATCATCATCATCATCATCATCATATAACTAGTTTCACACAGTTAACGTATAACACAGACTACAAGATGACCCAGCCTTTGTCCTACTCTAGGTGTTGTTCAAACAGACTCACAAAGAGAACTAACAACTCGCATCAGAAGATAAAATATCACATTATTTGGGCATGTCATGAGAAGTGGAAAACTAGAGCATGTTGTCACAACGGGAAATCTGGAGGGGAGGAAAGCCGGGGGGAGAAAAAGAGAGTAGATGTTGGACAGTTTGACATCATGGCATGGAGGAACGTCTGTAACGGAAATGGGCGGCGGTACACTAGACAGAAGGCTGTGGACAGACATGGTCACCAACGGCATACTGCATTGACTACAGGAAGAAGTGGACACATACAAAATGTATATTACACTTTAATCGAATGGAACAGTGAACAAATAGGACTATTCAACATAAACGTAGAATTGTAAAAAACGTTTTTTTTTTTTTTTTTTTTTTAAAGATAAACAAAAATTAGAAAATGGAATTTAAAACAATGAATTCCCTTAGTGAATTTAACCACAGAAGCCACAAACAACATGTTGCACGATTGATTGTCTGGCATATTTCTCGGCATCTTGTCAAGTGACGAGACGAAATGCAAGGAAATAAGCCAGGCAATAAATCGTGTCACTATTGATTATGGCTTCTGTGTTTAAAGAAAATTAAATGTTTTTGAAATGTATGACACGTGGCAGCGACAGAGGCTTACAATGGAGAGACATTTAAATAGAATGATGTCGTGTGTGTAAAGAAGGAATGTCGTATTAGTTACTTGTTCTTCTTTACCACTTTAGTGTCGTCCCTGGAGTGAAGGGAATCAACACCCACATACTTTTTTAAATCCAATATCTCTATCCTGGAGATATCCAGCAGACTCCGTCCACACACTCCTTCAATCTGAAGACACCTTCCACTCACTCTTACTCACCCCTGGATTATGCCCCCTCTCATTCTTCCCCAACATAACATACTTGACAACTCTAGCTTCAACAAATAAAAAAAACAAGAAATTTATTAAAGCAAAGAGTATATGTAGGAGAAGTGTGTATGTGTGTATAAGGTGTAGAATGTGTGTCGAATATTCTAATGGTAGACCAGTGATTTAGAAGCAAAGTCTGTAACATCATAGTGCTTAGCACACAACAGCACCATTTATTCCGGACAGTGAACCTCACCCAGAAGATGGTTCTCCGTCCACATGACAACTTTCTCCAATCACTCGAACAAACAGGATGCTGGTAATCCGATAGACACTGTTGATCTTGGTCTTCACTCTACCACACGGTGAAGTTACTCTGTTTCATAATGTTTGTTGAACTGATAATCTTCCAATTAACTGAAATGTCACTTGGGGAAAATCTAATGTTCATAAGTCTCTGATTATAACATTTTCCGCTCTTTTAGAACACAACCTAATAATGTTTGTTAGGTAGATGTGTAGTGTATATATATATATATATATATATATATATATATATATATATATATATATATATATATATATATATATATATATATATATATATATATATATATATATATATCCTTAGTATGCGAGTTATTAATCTTCGGTGATGAAGCTTATCACTCATTAAACACAACACTTATGTTCCTTAAATCCTGCTAAGCAGGAGCCAGGTGTCTGCGGAACAACTAGGTACTGAGCCCCGTGTAAAAACCTCTCAGCAACCTCTGTCTTCTTTCCATGAGCCATCATTGTATAAAACTTTGAACTGCTTCTTCGTAATAAATCATCTCACACTCACGTGGAACACTCAAGGGGAACTGTAAATGGAACCTGTAGAGTAGATAACATCATGGTGAGGGCAACTCAATCCTGACCGTAATTAGGTGATTGTAGGCCAATAGCAGCACTCAGATCTATAACAGAGATCCGATCTCTGTCATACGGCCAAATCGCGCATCACAATGGTCTTATACATGGCAACACCAGGAAAGAATAAAGGAACGGGTAGAAACCCAGCAGATGCCCTACTGGAAGATCCTACCATTTCACATTCCCCTCCTCCCTCTCAACCATCCTTAATCTCTCTAATTATTATTCCACTACATTGTCCTCAACTCCCCGAGTAAAATGATATATCACACAAGCTAGTTGAAGCCACACAATAGGATACCAGTGTCGACGCTCCTATGATACTTTCTAGCACCGCACTAATAGAACATTCTATCACTAATCATAATACATTATATCACTGCACCTATAATACATTAGATCACCGCACAGCACTGTACTCTATTCCTAATCATACTCTTAAATTAGATATTATTAATAGCCTACCATATGCCTATTTTGGTTGCCACTCGAGAAACTATGCAATCAGATTGGATCTATGTCCGCGGAAAACTATCACCACTTAGACATTATAGTTTCACTCATGTAACGCAACTCAGAATAATGCCCCGATCCTAACACTTCAGAATGTTTTTCTCGACTCCCTCCACCTGTTTACCGCACTGGGTTTTATATGGGTGCTTGAGTGACGTCACCAAAAAGTCCAGACGCCAATCAGTCCAGAATCTGGCTTTGTCCCCCTGTTTCTAGACTAACCAGAGTCAATTCGCTGTCAAGTTCACTTTCATCTGGGAAATTCTTTGTCTCATACAACAAAGATCCTGGCTGTTTGTGAGCCAGAGACCTTTCCCCCATATGACAGAATCCTTCCGACCTCTGGCAGACATTCTGTCCATCACTTTCAACGGCCGATTCCCGCCCTGCAGACAGATGACGCCAGTGCACGTCTCTCGAACAACAACCTGTCAACAAACTGTCAACCATGTGTAGACATCGTGACGTGACTCACTTTGATCTCATACAAAAAAGCCGACCAGGTGCAGACAGTTCCAACGACGTATTTTCTCAGTCTGTTCAACAACACAGGGTCTATTGTGTTTGCAGACCAATGTCGGGCTTGGTTGTCATTGATCGCAACTAACAAGTTTATTTAACTCGCGACATAGGCCCCCTCCTAAGAGAGTAGTCCGCAACAACTCTTTCTTCTTGGAGGTTCGATCCAGATGATCTATTCCTCTTCCTCAGGAGCTGGATGTCTAGACAGGAAATCAGCTCCAACATTTTCCCTTCCAGGTATATACTCCACTGTAAAGTGGTATGGCTGAAGTAGCAACGACCACCGCATCAAACGGAGCGTTGAGCTTCTGAGAAGTGGCCAGGAACATCAAGGGTTGATGATCCGACTGAACTCGAAACTGAACTCCATACAAATAAGGCTGGAATTTTTGTACGGCCCATACGAGAGCCAAACACTCTCTCTCAACGGTCGAATAATTCCTCTCAGCCGGGAGAAGTTTCTTGCTTGCGTATGCCACTGGTTTCAAAACTGAAGCATCGTCTTTTCCTTCCTGTAACAAAGCTGCCCCAATCCCAATCCCACTTGCATCCGTTCTCAACACAAATGGTTTGGAAAGGTCCGGGAGCTGTAACACAGGTTTGCTGACCAAGGCCTCCTTCAACTGACTGTAGGCACTCTCACATTCTGGTGTCCAAACTATTTGGTCTGGGAATCCCTTTTTCAAGGTTTCTGTTAAAGGAGCTCCCAGTTCAGTGAAATGTGGGATAAATTTGTGGTAGAACCCACACAACGAGAGAAAAGATCGCACATCCTTCTTCGTTTTTGGCCTTGGAGCACTTCTGATTTTCTCTAGGTTCTTTTCCTCTGGGACAATGTGTCCTGGAGTGATGGTGTGACCTAGAAATTCCAGAGTCTGGTAACCGATCATGCACTTGGTTGGGCGAGCTGTAAGCCCTGCTTCCTTGAGCCTATTGAAAACTCGTTCCAAGGATATTAAATGGTCATCCAAACTGTCACTGGAAATCAGAATATCATCCATGAATGAGATGATGGACGGATCCTTTAAAGGATCAAGTAAAGTCCTCATCATGCGAGTAAACACACTAGGTGCATTGCTGAGTCCAAAGGGCATGACCTTGAATTCGTAATGTCCACGGGGGGTACTGAAAGCCAAAGAGTGGTCGAATCTCTGGTTTGACCGGAATCTGATAATACCCGCGACTCAGATCCACCTTTGAGAAATACCTTGCCTTATGGAGCCTCGTGAATAACTGAGTTGGATTCGGCAAAGGTTCCACCTGAAATTGTGTATGACTGTTCAGAAGTCGGTAGTCTATACACAACCGGTGTTCTCCGCTTGGTTTTCGTAACAAAACTACCCCCGCATTGTATGGGGATGTGGATGGTGCAATCACGTCATCCTCCAACAGTTTCTGTATTTCCCCCTCCAGGGCCTTTTCTTTAGAGAATGGCACTGGGTAAACCTTTTGGCGAACAGGCTCTTGAGTGGTCAAAGTCATCTCGAACTCCACCAACCTCGTTCGTCCTGGTTTATCAGTCAATATCTCCTTATGAGACTCGAGAACCTGGGTTATCTTTTCCCTCTCCTTGGAAGTCAGATCAGGGTTCACATGTACATCCTTGTAGGTTTCCTGGTGTACCAGGGGATATTCCCTGCCCTCGTTGGTTCCCACTTCTGTCTCCACTGCAACTGCCATTGCCAGGAGGTGAGCTGCTTTTTCTCCGGGTCTCTCTTCGTATTTCCGCAAGAGATTGATATGGAAAATCTTCGACTTTCCCCGGATCCGGATCTGATAGTTGGTTCTGGATATCACCCTTTCCACGGGAAATGGTCCTTGCCAACCTATCTCCAGTTTGTTGTTTCCCGTTGGGAGTAGCAACAATACTTTGTCTCCCACCTCTAGAGATCTGTCTTTAGACCTACGGTTGTAGTAAGCCGCATGTCTTTTTCTGGCCTTTTTCAAGTTTTGAGTAGCCAGAGTCCATCCCTTGTGAAGTTTTCCTTTCAGTTCCTCCACATATTTGTAAGAAGAGATCACTTCTTCTGACGTCCCCTCTTCAGTCCAACTCCTCAACATGGCTTCCAACGGTCCTTTGATTGGACGACCAAACAGCAACGTAGCAGGTGGTAGTCCTGTTGAGCCATGAGGAACTTCCCGATAGGCAAAGAGTGCTGCTGGGATATATTCATCCCACCTATCAGGTTTTTCCTGCGCTAGTTTCCTGAGCATTGTCATCAACGTGCCGTTGAAACGCTCTACTTGTCCATTGGCTTGAGGGTGGTAAGGGCTGGTATGGATATGGTTAGAGTGGAACACCCTAAATACCTCCTCCATAAGTTTTCCACAAAACTGGGACCCATTGTCCGTCAGTATTTGATCAGGAAAGCCTAATCTTGTAAAGGCCTCCATCAGTGCGTCCGCCACTCGTTTCGAGTCAATCTTGGTCAACGGTATGGCTTCACCCCACATTGTACAGCAATCCACCATGGTGAGTATGTACATGTTCCTCTTCCTAGTCCTAGGAAGTGGACCCACAATATCGATGGCTACCCTCTCGAAAGGAGAGTTCATGATGGGCATTTCACCCAAGACCACCGGTGCTGTCCAGTGTTTCGGTGCCACCCTCTGGCACTCAGGGCATGACTTCACATACCGACGCACATCACCTGTCATTCCCGGCCAATAGTAATGGCAGGAAATTCGCTGCATTGTGGCGGCAATACCCATATGCCCACTGAATGAGATGGTATGCCCCATATGAAGAATCTGGGAACGATGGGCCTTTGGGACCACCAACTGACCATGTAGGTTGTCTCCCCTTCCGGCTCTCCTGTAGAGTATCCTATTCTTCATATAGTACTGCCCCCGTTTGGGTGGATCAGCACTTTTCTGCAGCTTTTTGTAGCAAGGACGTAGAGTAGCATCCTCACTCTGGGCAGTTCGCAACTCCCCTGGCAGTGGGTTAGTCACATTTGCTTCTGCCTCATCCGTTCTCGTCTGAGAGCGAGTCTGTATTGCTCCCATATGGATTGGCTCCCTGGGCATTCCCAGAAAGACATACCGGCAACCGAGGATTACGGGGAAAATGGGATCGGTCAACACAGCGGCTTTGATGATGCCGGTGACATATCTTGACCGAATCTCCACTCTGGCAATGGGCAATTTCATGGCTACAGCACTCTTCTGTGCAGGCTGTATCTCCATGGTTTCACCTGTGAATTGTTCTGGATGTACCAGATCCGCAGAAATCACGGCCTCCCCGTCCAGTCCTGTGTCGTATAAACACTCCACTTGACGACCGTTAACTTCTACCAATTCCACTACAGGTGGTTTTTCCTGGTCTGGAGTCTCTCCTTCGGCCTCGACCTGTTCGGTGGGCTCCACCTTAGGTTTTCCGGGGCACACGACGAATTGAGTGTCTCCTGACTTTCCCCTGCAGTCAATAGCATTGTGTGTATTCGACCTGCAGTGTTTGCACCATTTCCCTGTCCTAGATTTTCTTAGTGCCGGACTTGAGTGAGCTCTCCTGGTGGCTGAGCTTCCTTGTCGACCTTGGCATTGTCAGTGTCCACCTGCTTTGAAGTCACTTGACATGCCGCGAAGTGAGGGTTCTTAGCCTTCGATTTGCATTCCTTCGTATTGTGAGAAGGTGACTTACATATCGAACACCACTTCTCCGACCATGGTCGTTTTGGTGTAGAGCTCGAAGTTTTCTTGCTTTCCCCCTTCGTCTTCTCCGAACTCTCCTCTGAAGTTTTGACATATGGTTCCACCTTCTTAGTTCCTGTACTTTTTGCTTTCTTCAGGTTATGTTTTTCCTGACTTTTGGTGTTTGTAGAAATGTTTTCTGCTGCCTCCCCATGGACCTCGACGAACCGTTCTGCCAATTTCGTCACCATGTCGATTCGTTCCGCCCCTTGTTCTCCCAAGAATGTCCTGAGAGGTTTCGACATTTGCTTCCGCATCTGGTCGACTACCGTGAGCTCTTCCAGACTCTCATAGTCATGCGCGAACCCAGCCAAATCCATCCACTTATGGAGATATGCTTTCAGACGCAGACTATAGGCGGCGAACAACTCCCCCGGTTCTCGTTTCGCTCCTCGAAATTTTTTCCGGTAGGTATGTGACGTAACTTCAAATCGTTTCAGCAGCGCCGTCTTCAACTCGTCATAATTGTTCTCGTGTCCTGGCGGCAGGCGAGAATAAACCTCGTAACCGGTCCCGCGTAATCCCTGGGATAGCTTGAGATTCCATTTGTCACGCTCCAGACCCATAGCAACTGACATAGCCTCGAAGCGTTGAAGGTACTGGTCAATCTTCTCTTTGTCCTCCTCGTAGATCGCTAGAGGGAACTTCATAGCATGGTAGCTATGTCCACCTACTGGTGTTGAGCCAGGGAGAGAGGAACCTCCCACTGCTCCCTCAGTTTCCCCACTAGATTGCCTCTTAAGCTCGAGTTCCCGCATCCGGTACTCATGCTCCCTTTTCTGAGCTTCTTGTTCAGCTTCAAATTTCTTAGCTGCCTGCTCAGCTTCAAGTTTCTGAGCTGCTTGCTCAGCTTCAAATTTCTTCGCAGCTTGCTCTGCTTCAATTTCCTAGCTTCTTGTTCCAACTCCATCCTTCTCAATTCCAACTCCGCCTTTCGATCTTCCCTTTCTGCTTGACGATACTCTCTCTCCACCTCCTGTATGTAATCTGTTAGTGCAGAACCCGACAATCCCATTTCTTCCCCTTTGCCTAAGTTCTGCCGTGGTCAGTTTAGGAGTGGCCATTTTACAGAGAGGTAACTCAGCAGATAGAGTATAGATTATCTCTAAACAAATATATAGCTTAATGACAAAATACTATTATATATATATTATATATATATATATATATATATATATATATATATATATATATATATAATACACCACACAACCCAACACAATCACTCAGTGACAAGAGTAGAATCAGGACCACAGACCTATGCAGACGTGTGAGGTGTGAACAGGTAAGATAAGTCCTAACACCTATCCACATTCACTCTAGCTGGATTCTCACTAATAGGATATCTCCATCCTCTAACTAAAGATCCCTTGTTAAAGGACCCCGTTGTCTAAAGATCCCGTTGTACAAAAGATCCCGTTACGAGCCTCCCAATAAATGTCGTGTGTGTAAAGAATGAATGTCGTATTAGTTACTTGTTCTTCTTTACCACTTTAGTGTCGTCCCTGGAGTGAAGGGAATCAACACCCACATTATTTTTTTATCCAATATCTCTATCCTGGAGATATCCAGCAGACTCCGTCCAAACACTCCTTCAATCTGAAGACACCTTCCATCTCACTCTTACTCACCCCTGGATATGCCCCCTCTCATTCTTCCCCAACATAACATACTTGACAACTCTAGCTTCAACAAATAAAAAAACAAGAAATTTATTAAAGCAAAGAGTATATGTAGGAGAAGTGTGTATGTGTGTATAAGGTGTAGAATGTGTGTCGAATATTCTAATGGTAGACCAGTGATTTAGAAGCAAAGTCTGTAACATCATAGTGCTTAGCACACAACAGCACCATTTATTCCGGACAGTGAACCTCACCCAGAAGATGACAACTTTCTCCAATCACTCGAACAAACAGGATGCTGGTAATCCGATAGACACTGTTGATCTTGGTCTTCACTCTACCACACGGTGAAGTTACTCTGTTTCATAATGTTTGTTGAACTGATAATCTTCCAATTAACTGAAATGTCACTTGGGGAAAATCTAATGTTCATAAGTCTCTGATTATAACATTTTCCCCTCTTTTAGAACACAACCTATTAATGTTTGTTAGGTAGATGTGTGTGTGTGTGTATATATATATATATATATATATATATATATATATATATATATATATATATATATATATATATATATATATATATATATATATATATATATATATATATATATGTCCTTAGTATGCGAGTTATTAATCTTCGGTGATGAAGCTTATCACTCATTAAACACAACACTTATGTTCATTAAATCCTGCTCAGCAGAAGCCAGGTTTCTGCGGAACAACTAGGTACTGAGCCCCGTGTAAAAACCTCTCAGCAACCTCTGTCTTCTTTCCATGAGCCATCATTGTATAAAACTTTGAACTGCTTCTTCGTAATAAATCATCTCACACTCACGTGGAACACTCAAGGGGAACTGTAAATGGAACCTGTAGAGTAGATAACATCATGGTGAGGGCAACTCAATCCTGACCGTAATTAGGTGATTGTAGGCCAATAGCAGCACTCAGATCTATAACAGAGATCCGATCTCTGTCATACGGCCAAATCGCGCATCACAATGGTCTTATACATGGCAACACCAGGAAAGAATAAAGGAACGGGTAGAAACCCAGCAGATGCCCTACTGGAAGATCCTACCATTTCACATTCCCCTCCTCCCTCTCAACCATCCTTAATCTCTCTAATTATTATTCCACTACATTGTCCTCAACTCCCCGAGTAAAATGATATATCACACAAGCTAGTTGAAGCCACACAATAGGATACCAGTGCCGACGCTCCTATGATACTTTCTAGCACCGCACTAATAGAACATTCTATCACTAATCATAATACATTATATCACTGCACCTATAATACATTAGATCACCGCACAGCACTGTACTCTATTCCTAATCATACTCTTAAATTAGATATTATTAATAGCCTACCATATGCCTATTTTGGTTGCCACTCGAGAAACTATGCAATCAGATTGGATCTATGTCCGCGGAAAACTATCACCACTTAGACATTATAGTTTCACTCATGTAACGCAACTCAGAATAATGCACCGATCCTAACACTTCAGAATGTTTTTCTCGACTCCCTCCACCTGTTACCGCACTGGGTTTTATATGGGTGCTTGAGTGACGTCACCAAAAAGTCCAGACGCCAATCAGTCCAGAATCTGGCTTTGTCCCCCTGTTTCTAGACTAACCAGAGTCAATTCGCTGTCAAGTTCACTTTCATCTGGGAAATTCTTTGTCTCATACAACAAAGATCCTGGCTGTTTGTGAGCCAGAGACCTTTCCCCCCATATGACAGAATCCTTCCGACCTCTGGCAGACATTCTAATCTTTCACTTGACGGAGATTGCCAAATGCACTTTTTCTCCAAACGTGGCAACCACAACGGGTCTCACCACGCCTAACTGCACCCCTAGACACCAGTGGTGATCACTGCGCAAACCGACTCATGGTTGCGCAAGATCTCTGAAAAAATTAGTGTATCAGTCTGTCAAAGACTACACATAACTTTTTTGGGTGTAGACTAACACTATGTTGGGTGATATCACTTTACTTGGCTCCTGGTGATCGCCACAAACTTGTCTGGTTGGCATGAGCCCTCTTCTCAATCGCAATATTATATTAATTAGAGGTTTGTCTGAACCGGACCATTGTCTTATAGACCTGCCCTCAAATAGTAAATTAACTCACTACCCATACAAAGTTGACTTTCTTTGGGTCAACACATGAATTGCTTCATGTCCCCCATATAATATTAAACAACCCTTACACAAGCTGTGTGCGACAGGCTTTACCTCTCTCGCTTCCGCGTGTAAAGTTATCTTTCACTGTTAAGTTAGTGTTTCGTTGTCTATTGTGTCCCCTGACCCGGAGTTATCTCCCTTTGTTCTCAAAAATGTATGTACTTTACCTGTTTGTTTTTCTGGTTGTTTGCGTGTTTGGATGTAACCTATAGTATAATTTACCGCCTAACATGTGTGTCTGTCTACAATATGTATGTAAGTTAGTTTTCAAGTGCCATAATTAGGTTAAATGTGGCCGCAAACAAGTGTATAACACTAATTCGTGACTACGTTTCCGTCTTATGAGACTTAAAATACTTTATCTAAGATCTACACTAAACTACACATAACATAATCAAGACAGTACATTTCAAACATTGAAAGCAAACGCTTGACGCAGACAAAAAATAAAAAGTCGCGTTGAGCGGCAGAAAAAATCCGCTGGCTGCCCTCACTCTCCCTTGTATATTTTCCATTTACTCTCACTTTCACACTTCTGTCACACATCTTTTATCCTCACAATTATTTAAAAACCTTACAAAACCTTATTTACAAAACTGTACAAGTTTGGCTCAGTTTGACAAAGTTAAGCTTAATGACTGTGCGTAACTTAATGCACGAGTCATGTATTTACACAATATTTCCATGTATGAGAAAGGGTTGATATTCTTAAATGGTATGTTCTATTGAAATCCTAATACTACTTAGTACTACTACTTTTATAAACATATAATAAAGTTGTTACACCACTTTACTCTAATCTAAGGGGAGTAATCTAACTATCTAAAAAAGAATGACAATAATGTGAGATGAGTTATATACCTTTCTGAAATGGGTGATGTGAAATGCAACAAAATTATAGATAATGTTTTAATGTTTAAATGAAAACATATATGATTGATATTTATAATCTAAATGATATAAATGATGTATGTTTATCTGTATAATCCTATAAGGTATAAACTACTTTTAATCCTAAATGATGAGGTTGTTAAAGTGTTCATTAAGATGGAATGAAATAAAGTTAAATGAAATGAACTAAATGGTGCTGTTCCTATCCTACACTAAATGGTACTGTTCCTTTCTAAACTTTTTATCCTAGTATTTAATTAGCTGTTATTAAGTTTAAAGTACTATACTAATCTACTTTTAAGCTAAGTAAGTGGGTAAATTAATGATTTATTTACACTACCAAAAAAAATCTATTATATTCCCTAAATCTAATCTAAATCTAGATTAAAGTAATTAATCTAACTAATTTATCACTCTATTAAAAACATGTTATAATACATATCACATTAAATAAATATATATACATGGTATTCAAATACCCCAGGTTAGTGGTTGCCCTCACGGTTAGAAATTCCTTTCGTTGGCATAGTTTATATATACACACTTATCCTGGGTATACTAAATACACTACACAGTCATACTTGTGTCTTATGGGTATTATTCCACTCGTAGATTCCGCTGGTGTCGTAGACAAGTATATTCGTGTCTGTTATTTATGTATTGTTCTGACACTGTTGTTCCCTGATTAACTTAGCTGATTCACCGGAACACAAATGGAGCGTAGTAAATAACGAGCTGTCTATGTACACCCGGTGATTCACTTGTTCTTGGAGCACAGTTCTTATTCTGTTGTCTACGGACACATGGTAGTTCACTGTTCTTAGCACACAGTCCTAAACATGATGTCTATGTATTTACATAGGATATTTTACACAGGATAATCTAAGTGTACTACATAACCATTCCTTAAACTACCTATTCATGTGGAATATCAGGTAATTCTACCTCAGATGGTCGACTAAGGGTATCAGCCAGAATGTTGTCCTTACCCTTAATATGCTCTATACTAAAAGTATAATTCTGCAATATTAATGACCACCTGTAAATGCGGTCGTTACGATGCACCCCACTTTGTATGACCGTGATCGGGGAGTTGTTGGTCTGGACCACAAAGTGAACACCCGCTAGAAATCGATGTAACTTTCTCACCGAATAGATAACGCTTAGGGCTTCCAACACTGATATGGAATATCTGGACTCAGCAGGTGTGATCTTGCGGCTCATGTAGCAAATCGGATGGAAGATGCCATCATAAAACTGGCCTAGTACTGCAGCGATGGAGATCCTGCTGGCATCTGTCCTAAGATAATAAACGAGCCTAGGATTAGGCAAACGGAGGATTGGTACATTGCTAAATAGGAGTTTCAATTTTGACAATGCAGAAATTAATAATGCATCTTTAACATCTAATTTTACTGATGCCTTTAAAACATTTGAAAATACACTTGTAATTTCAGCTAAGTTCGGTATGAACTTACTGTAATAATTTACTAAACCCAAAAGGCTCCTGACCTGCTTCTTTGTTGTAGGCATGGTCAGGTTCATAATTTTAGTTATAATTCTATTGTCAGTTTTTAGCTGTCCTTGTGAAATGACATGACCCAAAAAATCAATTTCTTTTAGGCCCAATTCAACTTTGCTCGGTTTGACCGTGAGACCGAAGAGTCGCAACCTATCGAAGACATGTCTGAGTTTCAGTAAGTGTGTTGTCCAGTCGTCTGTATGGACACAAATATCATCTATATAAGTCACTGTATTCGTCACTCCATGTAGTAAATCTCTAGTTAAGCGTACGAAAGTGGCAGGAGCGTTACGAAGTCCGAAAGGAAGAAACCGCCACTCGTACAGACCTAAAGGTGTTGAGAAAGCAGTAAGATGGATGGATTCAGTCTGCATAGGGACCTGCCAATATCCCTTAGTAAGATCTAATTTAGAGAAGATTTTGGAGGTGGACATATCTAGAATAACATCTTCGCAGGAAGGAATTGGTTCTGCGTCGATCTTAGTGACATTGTTGAGTTTCCTATAGTCCACACACAGACGATTTGTGGAGTCTTTTTTCTTGACTAGGATGATTGGAAAGAAGTACTCAGATGTAGATTTCTGAATGATCCCACTAGCTTCTAAATTAAGAATTTCCTTATTTAGCCTTCTCTATAGCTAAGTGGGATAGAGTACGGCCTGCATTTGATAGGCTTAGAGTCCGAAAGAAGGATGGAGTGCTCGATCCTGTCCGTTCTACCTGGAATGTCGGAAAATATGTCCTTATATTCCGTCACTAACGCTATTGTCTTTCGTCGTTGCTCGTCTGTTAGTCCCGTTTCTAACCGTATGCACTCTACCGTAGCAGTCTTGTCTACAATTGGAACGGGTAGTTCCATCCCGTCGTCGTCTACCTGATTCAGTACGGTTGTGGTGCTAAGTGTGTTTTCTGTATGCTCACTAGGTGTGTGCATATCGTCGGCTTTGCCAGTCTCGCTATCTAGTGTAGTTGCGTTATGTATGTCTGTCGTCTGATCAATAGGTGTGGGTGCATTATGTTCGTCTGATTCTACCTGATTCAGTACGGTTGTGGTGCTAAGTGTGTTTTCTGTATGCTCACTAGGTGTGTGCATATCGTCGGCTTTGCCAGTCTCGCTATCTAGTGTAGTTGCGTTATGTATGTCTGTCGTCTGATCAATAGGTGTGGGTGCATTATGTTCGTCTGTCTCTAATTCTGTCTCTTGTCGTGAAAAGTAGGGTTTCAACATGTTGATATGGAATATCTTTAAGTGTATGTTTATCGATATTTCATACTCGACATCTGAAAGTTTTTGTATCACCTTGAATGGCCCTTGCCAAGAAGTTATCATTTTATTATGCTTGTCTGGTAGTAGCACCATTACGTCTTGATCAGTTTCAAGTATTATGGGTCTAGCACTTTTGTTAGGACTGTGATGTTTGAGGATATCTGAGCTGTTCACTGGAGTGAATCCATTCTTCTCCTCCCAGACAGATATTTCTTCATCAGTACAGTGCCTTAGCTGGGGTAGACACCCAAGAATTAAATCGGTACAAGGGTTGTCTAATATTGCACATGTAAAGGTACCAGAAAGGAACGGGGTGTTTATACGGGCTCTTGCCAGAGGATAGGTTTCTATATTACCAGAAAACGTACGGCACTTTACAGAGTCACCAGTATAATCCTTTGGATTAACAAGTTCCTTTTTAATACCAATAATAGAGCTCCCACTGTCAAGCAAACATCGGCATGGCTTATCATTGACCAATGCAGAGTGAAACAATAGATTGCCTCTGGAGGCTACAGCTGCGTTTGCATTCTCAAAGGAGGATGTTACAATATGTCCACATGTAAGTTTGGCCGTCTGCATGAAATTGGTGACATTGTTCACAATTATCAAAGTTTAAAATATCGTTTACACAACAAACATCTTCACATTGGTTGAATGGTAATACATTCTCGACCTCACACTCAGTCTCACTACCGCTATCAGAAGATGTATCAATTAACACTGCACTATTGGCCTTCATACGTTGGCGGCCCAGGCACTTATTTGAATAATGTCCGTAGCTAGAACAGAAGAAGCATTTGACTGCAGTATAACCTGTATGCAGTTCTCTTGTTTTGTTGCTTCTTAATGACCGTCTCAAGATGTGCAGGATAGTTTGGTGATTTATCACACATAGAATAAGTATCATGAAAAAGTTGGCAATACACACATTTAGGTAATTTTTGGTCTTTCTTCTCGACTCTCTGAAATGGTTTTTTATTGCTACGATAGCTTTTAGGTTGGTCCTTAACAAAAGAGACTATTTCAGAGTCGATATTTGATGTCTTAAAAATATCCCTATTCGAGGAAAAATATGCAGAGCCTTTCTTTTCAAATTGTTCTATGGTCTCGATGTCTGACTGCTGAAGGAATTTAGCGAAAGGAGATGGTATTGTGGATATGACTTTATCCATGGCTATTAAATTTTTAAGTTTCTCAAAGTCTTTTCCTATGTTTGCTGCATTAAGCCATCTATTTAGTACGCTTTGGACATTCGAGACATAATCGATGAAAGTCTCACTTGGTTTTGGTTTTAAATTTGAAAACTGTACTTGATACCCAGGGGCATCAAGTAAGAAATGTTGCATTATCCTATCATGGATGTACTGATAGTTAGATCTAAGATCAGTTGGTATTGATTCAATTACTTTAAGGGGCTCCCCACTAAGGTTCTTCATGTAAATCATCGCCCACATATCGATTGGTACTTGGTGGTATTTAAACTGATATTCGACATTTTCTGTCCAGGCTGATATGGAGTCTTCTTTACAGAATGGTTTAATAATGTTTTTATACTTATTAAATTTATTTTCTTCTTGCTGACTCTTTAGTTTTGTAGCGGAGATCTCTAAGTGTGAATCTACATCCATACCTTTCATCTTTAACTGTGTCTCTGATTCAACTTGTATTTGTTTTTCCTTAACTCTTGCCATTTCATCTATCTCTTTTTGCTTTAGTTCTCTCTCTTGATCTAATTGCTTTTGCTTAAATTATAATTCCTTCTGTTTCATTTCCTTCTCATGTTCTCTTTCTCGTGCACGTTCATCTCTTTCAGCATCTTTTGCTTCCTTAAATTTTTGATCAGCATATTGCTCTAATTCCTTTCCTTTGTATTCTAATTCTTTGCCTGCTTTTATGAAATCAGCTAAAGTTGCCATGTTGTTGGGTAATTAGCTAGAGCTGACAGGCACTCAATTATTTACTCACTTATTTATATTATATATGTTAGGTTTTTAAATCCCTGTGTACAACACAATATACTCTTAGATTATGCCTCGACAAATGGATCACAACCAAAAAAATATACTAATACATCACAAGCTGAAAAAGAGATGCATTATTAATCATATTGCATTCAAAATACTTTGGGTATACTCATCTTAACAATCCAGATCAATCAGGTACAATCGTTTGGCACCTCAGGTCCAATCGTTTGGCACTACGACATACACCTTGTGTTACACTTCTAAACAGCTGTTGTTCTTCCTGGTTTACAAGAGCATCAACAATTAACACATTGTAAACGACATATGACTTTAGACAATTTTGTACAATCACATGCCCCCGGACAACACAATGTAGTCTAATTATTATTAAATGTCAATGTCCTGTCTTCGTTCTAACGTGTTCTGCCTTCCTTCCCTAATCTTATTTAATCTATGGAAGTGTTGTGCAGACCGAGTTTTATTTGCCTAGCAAAAGTAGTGCCATCGTGACAGTAACAAATAGAAAAGGTAAAGAAATAATTAAATAAATGCTTGAAATAAATATAAAGTAATAATAATGTTTAAATAAATAAATATATTAAATCTATAACTTATATAAACCAATAATCTTTGATATAAAGCAAGATTCAGGCGAGCAGCCGCTTTGCGATTTGTAAACAATCTCTCGCTGATTGCAAATGGCGTAACGCAGCTGTCTGTCAGTCGCAATACGTCACAGGCGCAGCGCTATTTTTAGATTGGAAAAATCAATATTGTCGCCGGCTCACTTTTCTTTGTGTATCGCTCCGCCATGAATCATATTTGACAAATATTCATAAATAAATAAGTAATTATAAGCAATAAATGATAGAAAACTATAATAATAATACTTACAAATCAGAAAACATGTTCATAGATCACAAAACATTTCAATAAGCATAAATAAACACGATTGATCACGATGGGCACAGCTCAGCTCGCAACTTGTTCTAGTCTGCACACGTCATTATTCACTAACACAAATTAAACCCTGTTATTAACTGACAGTAATGCTATTTTAGAGCCGTGGGTGAGTGTTTTAGCTTGAACAATTGTCCAAGCTACACTTCTGACACCACTTTTATCCTTGCCTGTCATCAAGCGATGCTTCAGGCATTACGGGATAAACTTCTCTCGCACCACACAAAAGATTGTAAGTCGTACGAGAGGCATGGATTACACATTTTATTGCCACTGGCCCTTTACACTACATCAATGCACAAAAACGGTCGCTAATACATCACACAAGAAAACACATATTCGACTATCACTACTCGTTTTCCTAACCCTACTTCTACTCTATCTACTTGGCTAAAGAAACACGCATCGACGCTAAGCGATGCGCTCACTATGAAGTCAGTCCCCAGTCTGTCAATATATTCCTCCCGTGGCTACACAGCACGCGGAAGGACCTTGTGTGCCCTTCGGCTTGTGCGTGCTGCATCACTCAGCACGCTTAGAGTAGCCGTCTCCTCTTGAGTGGTATTCCACTTCTCCGTGTCTATCACGTAGGCGTGATTGCGCCGTGACCAGAGTGCTTACTCTCTGGTTGACACCTCCGTGTCTCATGAGAGAACTATTTAATAGTTCCCCTTCCTATCACCTACCCTGCCCTCATGTAGGGGCACTGAGTTACATCTAATCTACTTGAGGTAGACCACTCTTTCAGGGTGGTCTTTACTACTGCCTAACTGAGTCTTTGACAGTGGGAAATGATCAGTAGGACGGTATAGTCACAGTTATGGCTTGATGCAGAGACCGTGATGAGCAAATCAACTAAGGGGTAATACATTATGTGTTTTGTCATCAAATTCTCTGGTTGGTGAACTGGATAGCAGCCGTCCTGCATTCTCGTCGGGTTGCTCTCCGTATGCGTACATGGACCTCAGAGCCACATATTTTAACCCCGGCACTGCCACAGGGATCTGCAATCTCACCGGTGCTCTTTAATGTGTATACGAGCAAGATTGCATACCTAGAAGCACGAGGGGTTTGAAGGATTCTAACATTTGCAGATGATATTCTTGCATACAGGCAGGGGAGAAATAGGGATCAAGCAGCCCAGGAGCTACATATGACAGTAGACAAAGTGATTGACTTCTTCTTCTTCTTCTTCTTCTTCTTCAGCGTTCCGAGCCATTGAGGTTCTTTGCTGCAGATACAATCCGTCTCCATTCGTCTCTCTGGTGGACCTTTTCTTGCCAGTCGTTGATTCCAAGTGCTTGTATGTCTGTATATGTATTATCTCTCCAACGTCTTCTTGGTCTACCTCGGGGTCTACGATCATTTATTTCCTGAGTGTAAGCGAGTTTTGTTTCCCTATTATCTTCCATTCTTACTATATGCCCAAGCCATTGTAGTTTATTAGCCTTCATGATACCAGTGATTAGCGGGGACTTAAAACAGGTCATAAATGTCTTTGTTATTTCTTCTTTTCCACTCTCCACTTTGTGTATCCCTAATGGGTCCAAAGTCATTGACTGGTGCACTGAAATGAGTGCTGTCATCCACCCGGAAAAGGAGGCTATGTTGTGGTGCTCTCTGGACAACAGGATTGTGAGAGATGATGCCCCAATCCTCACGATAGATAGCAGAAGCGTCAACAGAGAGAACAAACTGAAGTATCTGGGAATCACATTTGACAGGAGTCTGTCCTTCAAGGACCATGTGGAGACGGTTGTGACAAGATCTCAAAAGGGACTCCATGCACTTAAAACTATGGCTGCAATGGACACATAGCAGAGAATGCTCTTTACACTATACCAGCACTTGATCCTCTCAGTGATTGATTATCGACTAGGACTGCTCACTGTCTCAAAGAGTCAGCTGGTGAAATTAGAGCGCATACAGAACGAAGCTATGCGAGTCATTCTGGGATGCACCAGAGACACTCCAGTAGTGTGTATGCGTTACATCCTTGGTCTGCCTACTGTTGCTGGTAGGCACAAGGTGATGCAGGCGAAGGCATACCTCAGAGTAGCTGCAGACACAGATCACCCGTTGCATGAGGCGCTGGACGTAGTTAAGGGTCAGAGACTGATAAGAGGGAAATCATGGATGGCTCAGGCGGAGGATACGATCAGACAGGTGTGCCCCTTGGAGAACATCAGGCGAGGAGAGGAGTGGGTCAGAGTGCCAGCCGAGCAGTCAGACTTGTGCAGAGTTATAATCACATTGAGCCGGGAGTGCAGGGAGTGGCCAGCAGGGGCCACGGAAGTGGAAATTCAGCAACTAATTCAGGATAATTCTCGCCCGGGTGATGTGATTATCTACACGGATGGGTCGGTGTTGAGAGGTAGGAGAAGTGCCTGGGGGTTCTTAGCAAAAGCTAATGGTCGGCGTTTGGTGCAGGAGAGCCTGGCGTATGATGACACAACATCTAGCTTAAGAATGGAGGTGGAGGCGGTCAGTGCAGCTTTCCGCTGGATAGAGAACACGATACATACACACATTGTGATTGTAACTGACTCAGAAAGCATGCTGAGGAGGGTGAGAACAGGCAAGCTTCGTGCAGAGTGGCTTGCTTCGCTTCGGAGGTCACGGGTAGCAAGCATCACCTGGATCTTTTCTCCGGGGCATGCCGGTGTGCTGGGGAATGAACAGGCGGACAGATTGGCTGGCTCGGCAAAACTTGGTGGAGTATTGATGCATGACAAGACAGACGTGGTTGCGGCCTTGTGGGAGCATGTGTACACCTCGGAGGAGCAAATGGATCACCATAGTCTGGTAAGAATGAGACAGCGAGGTGTGACGAGGGGATCTGGCCGACGATCGACGCTCAGAGGAAAGGCGAGACGGACATATAATCAGATTGCTATTGGAACTATTAGTGTTGGAACTCTACGCTGGCTGCTGAGGATGGGGACGGAGCGCTTATGGGAATATCCCAAATGCTGTGATGTCGGTTTCTCAATCAATCAATCAATCAATCAATTCTCGTATTAGAAAGAAACCAAGGTCAAATATGTTACATTTCGGCGATTGAGAGTTATTGCAGGTGAAAACCTCAAACGGCGGCTTGTCTTTGCTAGGATCATATACAACAACATCGTTAAGGCAAACATCAACGACTGTCGTGCTCCACTTGTGTATCAAAGACGAACATCAATATCATCTGTTTCTTCGTGCCATTAAAAGTCTCTACGACCATATTTGCTGTCATTGCGAGGTACATATACATGTTCCTACCAAAAATATTAACAGAAGATGTATTCATTTAATAGCAATTAAACGGATATTGCACTAGATATATTATGCCGTGGGTAGACTGCCCTTCATTTGTGATATTATCTACCAAATGAGGTCACATACAGGACGTCTAAGGTATAGAAATTACTTAAAATTTATTTTAGTATATATTGATCAGAATGACAATACTGTTACTTAAATATTATGCAGTACATTCTTCAAACTAACTATTTGCATTAAACAGCCTTCATGTACACTCCAATAAATAATGTCTCCCTTGTTCACTAAAATCACCATTTCAATTTATTTCACTTGATACTATGACTCCTCTAAAAATACTGGAGAGCTTTGGCCATCATAGACCATCACTTTTTTTTTTTTTTTTTTTTTTTTTTTTGCATATCCTTTACAGGACATCGCTGTCAACATCAGCATCTTTCAGCTGGTTGTTGATGTCTTGGCAAGATTACGCTCAGTAGTTTGCCATTGCTTTCTGAGCGGCCGGCTCATATATCCCGTAAGTTACCGATGCGATTCGAACCACTGCTGATTCGCACCGTAATCACGTTACCCACAAGAGTATACGAGATTACGGAGAAAAGTCGCTAACTTCTAAGCCAGGAAGCCGGCAACACTTTAGGAAGGGATAATCCCAACTGACATCCTAGAGGTAGATGATGAGAAACCCATCACCTTATGGCTAACGCAGCCCTGTGGACAGAGTATCCACCGGGATAAGTGAAAAACTCTGCAGCTGAGTAGAGCAGGGCACTCACTTGTCCTAACAAATCGGAAATGACTGTCACAAGCAGAGGTAAAAGACCACCATGTGGATATGTGGAAGGCAAAGGGAAATCACCACATTATCTTCCGAAGACTTCATGTCAAATCACATTCCAGAGGTGGTACAAAGACCGAGATCTGTGGAGAGACATGAATGTCAGTTGGCAGGGCACTTGATGAAGATGATGATGATGATGATGATGATGATGATGATGATGATGATGATGATGATGATGATGATGATGATGATGATGATGATGAAGATGATGATACTATGAATTCCAATTATGTATATTTCCCCAATGGCGATTTCTCTCATATCTAATGATATTGATGTCACATACCTCAATGGCGATTCCTGTCATATAGTGTGCCATGGAGGTGGAAAGGAAGAAGACCACAACGTAGACGGATTCAAGATGTGATAGGTAGTTTACACATGACAGCGACAGAGGCTTACAATGGAGAGACATTTAAATAGACTGTTATGGGAGTAAAGTTCTAGACAGGACAAGCGAAGTGGTTACGCCACCTGCCTCGCGTTTGTAAGGTTGTTGGTTCGATTCCGGCAAACGTCGTTCGGTTCACAAGTGACGCTTTCTCAAAGAAACCCTGGGGAGTGACATTGAAGTTCCGTAGTTTGTACTTTGTGTGATACGTTCGGCAAGCCGCCGTGCGGAAAGATACAGGGCCATATGGGATAAAACCCAGTGCAACGAAGTTGATTCCCTTGACCTTTAACAGATTCAGGTCCAAACAAAAAGCAGGTTTAGACTTTAGACCGAACAAATAGGATGGAGGTAAATGATATGTAGGTAGGTAGAGTTATGACGTGGTGCCGAGACAGTGATGAGCAGACCAAGTAAAGGGTAAGACACGGGCGTGTCAAAAATTTCACGTAATAGAAAGAAAGCTAGGGTAAGGTATGTTACATGTTGTTAGACTGAGAGTCATTGCAGCTGAACACCTCAATCGGTAGCTTGTCTTTGCTGGGACCAAATATAACTCCAGCGTTACATCATAAATTAATCCACTTGTGTACCAAATATCTTCTGTTTCTTCACGCCATTAATAGTCTGTACGACCATATTTGCTATCATTATGAGGCACATGCACATGTGCTTGACAAAAATATTAAGACTATTCACACAGGCATTGTAATGATTAAACGGATGTTGCAAAAAATATATTACCCTATAAGTAGTGTGAACAATAATTATTATATTATCTATCAAATGAGTTTACATACGGGATATCTAAGATATCGCAATTACGTAACATTTACTGTATGACTCTTGAACAGAGTGGCTACATTTTAAATTAGATATTATGATATACTTTCTTCAGTTTATCTGTTTGCATTACACAGCTTTTATTTTGACTCCAATAAATTATTGTTTTTTTTTGTCTCCCTTGATGCTTGGACATTTTATTAAAATTTTTTTATTTCCCTTGATACTATAAATTTCTATTATACAGATATCCATATATTTATCTATGAAACATTACAAGGATTGAAACGAGTTGGTATATTCATACGAAAATTAACGGATGCAGAAGGATGTACGAACGCGAATAGAAAATAAAAACAGTTAGGTACTTGTAAATCCTGCGAAAAAGTGAAATACTAAACACAGGTATACCGTACAACAAAATCCACAACGGTGAACATAAATTTATAAAAGAAAAAAATTATAATAATAAAATATATATATATATTGTTTTTTTTCTTAAATCTTTCCCATCAATGTTGATATCTTCTAACATTTTAATCAGTTCATCATGTTTTACTTTATCAGATGCCTTAGTTGAGTTGAGTTGAGTTAAGAAACGACATCACTGCACTCAGGACATTCCCATACGTGCTCAGTCCCCTCGTTGAAAAGCCAGCGAAGAGTAATATTACTAATCGTTCCCACCGCTATCTGATTAAAAATTATCCTGGTCTTTCCTCTCAGTTTTGAGATTCTTCCAGAACCCCTGCCGATCTCCCGCAATCGTATTCTTTCCACATATGGGTTCTCAATCTGTTCCTCCGCCTTCTCCACCTGGTCTCACAAGCGCACGACCACCTCCCCCTTGTCCATAGAAATGCCTTAGTAATCCCTAAATCCCTAAGTATAATCTATTAAGCACAAATATATGTCTTTCTGTTTCTCTCCATCCATCATGTGCCGTGCCGGTAAGCGTGGGCGGTCAACATCTCACTAGATCACCAGAGTCGTGGATCAGCTCCGTGTTCCTGTCTCGACCATGCCATGAGGCCAAGCCATCCAGGTATTTGCTTCTAGGTATTCCTCTTGGTCTGTTCCCTTCGATCTTATCAGTTGTCACCAAGTTCTCTAATCAATTTCTTCTCATAACATGCCCAAAAAATGTTGACTGTCTGCGTCTAATTTCTCTAATCAGTTTACGATCTTCGTTTGTTTCTTGAAGGACCTGTTCATTGGTCTTTCTGGCTGTCCATGGTATTCTTTGCATTTTCCTCAGAAACCACATTTCTACAGCCATCAGATGTTTTTCAGCTTGACTGCTCATTGTCTAAGCTTCACATCCATATAAAAGTACAGGTTCTATGTAGCACCTCAACACTCTTTTTCTCGTTCCAATTGACATCTTTTTATTGGTCAGTATGTTTTTCATCATGATAAAGGCTACCTTCGACATAGCGATTCTTGTTCTAATCTCTTCAAGGCATCTCCCATCAGATGTTATTACTGTTCCGAGATAATTGTACCTATTCACTTGTTGAAGAATATTCCCATTTACTTGTATATTACATTGTGGTATTTCGCTCTTCCTAGTGACGACCATAACCTGTGTCTTTTTACAATTTAATTCTAACCCTCGTTGTTCACTGTGTGTAACAACTGCATCTACTAAATGTTGCAGGTCCTGTTCATTGTCTGCAATCAAGACTGTATCGTCTGCATATCTAATGTTATTGATGCATCGTCCCCCAATGTTGATTCCGTCCATATCTTCAATATTTCTGAAAATACTTTCACTCTACAGGGAAAACAGATCTGGAGACATTACACATCCCTGTGTCACACCTCTCTTAATAGGCTGATATTGGCCTACTTCATTATCACCTCTTATGGCAGCTTGTTGTTACCAGTATATGTTTTTTACAAGTCTAAGGTATTTTCCATCAATTTGTAGATCTTCAAGCATCCTTATCATGTCGACATGTCTCACTTTATCGAAAGCCTTTGTGTAGTCAATAAAGCAAAGATGCAGATCTTTGTTTACTTCTATAGATCGTTCAATTACGGTTCTCAGTAAATACACAGCATTTACTGTACCCTTTTGTCAGGGTCTTACACCTGTGTCTAATGCAGGTGTTGGAATTTCGTCACTAGCCTCGTCATCGTCATGGTCTATTATCACTGTACATGCTGTTGTATCGTCTTGTTCGTTGTCTCTGTTGTAATATGGTCTTAGCATATTGACGTGGAATATTTTGTGTTTGTCTTTTATTTGGATCTCGTAGTCTACAGGTGAAATCTGTCTCGTCACTTTAAATGGTCCTTGCCAAGAATCAGTCAATAAATGTCTGTCACTAGGTAGGAGGAGAAGAACGTCCTGTCCAGGTGTCAACGTTATTGTCCTGTTACCTTTGTCAGCATATTGTCTATATGTAGCACCAGATAATTTTAGTGCATCCTTTGCAATTATACAAGATTTGATGAATCTTTCACGCAATGATGTAACGTATACGTATGATGATATGGGTTTGAGTAAAGGAGTGGATTCAGTTAACATTTGGTGATAGATGCTTAATGGGCCACGTGGTTTTACACCATAGATAAGTTCAAAAGGAGAGAAACCTGTACTAGCATGTGGCACCTCGCGGTAAGCAAAGAGAATAGCAGGTAGATATACGTCCCAGTTATTGGGGTGCTCTTGCGTGACTTTAGCAAGCATGTGCTTTAAATCGCCGTTAAATTTTTCTATAATTCCACTAGAGTGAGGATGGTACGGGGAATTGAAACATTGCTTCACTCCTAGCATTTTGGTGAAAGCTTGAGTAGATGCGGCGATAAACTGACTTCCCCTATCTGATTGGATAGTGTCTGGAAATCCTATCCGTGAAAATATATGGAAGAAAACTTCCATTATGTCATTGGCAGTTATGTTCTTTAGTGGAATCGCTTCAGGCCAGCGGCTACATTGATCAATAA
This sequence comes from Cepaea nemoralis, assembly GCA_014155875.1. Classification (NCBI taxonomy): domain Eukaryota; kingdom Metazoa; phylum Mollusca; class Gastropoda; order Stylommatophora; family Helicidae; genus Cepaea; species Cepaea nemoralis. The sequence goes on from JACEFZ010020762.1 coordinate 125,732, forward strand.
TAGTTAATATATATCTATTCCCTCTTGTTGTAATCTGATTAAGAGGGCCCACTATGTCGACAGATATTTTCTCAAAAGGTCGACTGGCTAGGTCAGTAATTTGTAACTTTGCCTGTGGGTTTTTACCTTTCTTTACAAGTTTTTGGCAGATGTCACAACTCCTGCAATATTGCTTAATATCATTGCAGAATTTGGGCCAATAAAACTGTAATAATAATCTCGATCTGGTCTTAGCGTATGCCATATGCCCTGCAAGAGGTATATCATGGGCAAGATGTAAGGCTTGCTTACGATACTCAATTGGCAAAACAGTTTGCTCTGTTGTGGTGTCACCTCTGGTATAATACCTGGTGAGGATACAATTTTTCAAAGCAAAATGCCATCTTGCATTTTTGGTTACCTTTGGCTTTTGGCCGATCAGATAAAAATATTTTGACAATGAAGGATCAGCATTTTGGGCTGTTACAAAAGTCTCCTTCATGGTTTTAGGAGGTAGTAATACTGGGCTAAGCATTTCTATAGCCTCAGTTTGATTAATTTCATCTTGCATTCTAGCAGTAGATCTGGTTACTGCGTTCACACATTCAATGATATCAGATGGTGATGAAACAGTGTTATCATTGATGTCATGAGATCTTAGTGCTACATTAGCTACCATACATTCATTAGGTGGTACAACAGTATCAATGATGACATTTGATGGTGATGTTGTGATCTCATTAATGCAAAGAGATGTTATGTCATTGAGGCATATCATTTACCTCTGGTAAATTTTCAATTATAATATCACACACCGGGTTTGTTAATGCTGCGCATTTTACTTTCCCAGTGAGGAAAGGTGTTTGAATATATGCCCATGCTAGTGGGTACTTTTCAATATTGCCCGAGAATGTTCTGCATGTTACGTGCCTGCCTGTTATGTCTGTAGGCATTATGAACGTTCTCTTCAGTCCAATCAGTGAACTTCCCGTGTCCCGAAGGACTGTAGCAGGCTTGCCATTCACATATCCTTGATGGATGTTTATTCTGCCTTTTGAATCTTCTACCAAATTAGCTTCTTCATTGGCAATAGGGATGGAGTGTCCGCATGTTAAAATACCATCTTCATAGAAAGTATTTACAAACAGTACATTTATTTGCGTTAAACATATCAAAAGCCTGTGCTGAGTTCACAGGGTGTTTCTCTGATTGTTCTTCATCTGATGATGAACTATCAAATAAGGCGGCATTGGCTTTATTGGTCATTTGCCTACCTTTACAATCATGGCGATAATGTCCATACGCCTTACAGAGAAAACATTTACGCAAATTTCTAAAGGATTTACGCTCCTTATCTTGTCTGTTTACGATGTTCTGTAAATATGTAGGATATGCGGGGTTCTTGTCGCACATCTCACCTTGATGATGTGAAATTCTACAATATTTACAATGGTTGTACTTCTCAGATGTAGGCTTATAAGATTTTTGCCTACTATAGGGTTTGTCATAGTTAGCCGATGCTAAAAAATTTGTTTCAGTAGCTTCACTGGCAAAACAATGTTTGTTGGCTGTGTAATAAGCCGAACCACGTCTCTCAATCTCATCCACACTTGTGCATTCATTCTCTTGCAAAAACTTTGAAAATGCTGATGGAATAGATGAAATGACTTTACCTCTGATGATAAGATCTTCTAACTTTTGATAGTTCTTATCAATTTTATCTGCTGAAGTCCATTTGGTAAATATATCTCGGACTAAGCAGAGGTAGTCAGAGAACGTTTGAGTCGATTTGGGGCTCAACTTGCTGAATTGTTCTCTGTAACCTGCCTCATCTAACATAAAATGTGCCATAATCTTTGATTTTAGATAATGGTAATCTTTCATGAGGTCTTTGGGGATAGTCTCTATGACTTTCAGAGGCTCCCCTGATAAACTTCTCATATAAATTATATTCCATTCAGACAATGGGACCTGATAATGGTCCATTAAAGTCTCAAAATTTTGGGTGAAGGCTGCAATGCAGTCACCCGAGGTATTATTTCGTACGATACCTTGATATTTCTTGTACTGGTTTTCTTTCTCCAGTCTCTCAGATTTCTTAGACTCTTTGTTAATAGCAGTCTCAGTATCAAGTTGTTTGATTTTTAGTTGCACTTCCAGCTCTTCCCGTTTACTTTGCGCTGCTATCTCAGCTTTCTTCAGTTCAATATCTAACTCAGCTTGTTTTGTTGCGGTTGCTGCCTCAGTCTCTGCCTGTTTTAATGCACTTTCAGCTGCTCTTTCATCGCGTTCAGTAGCTTTCTCGCGAAGGTGTTCAGAGTATTTATTCTCGCTCCACTTCATTAACTCATCACCTGTCAACTTTAACTTCAACCCCATATCGATGAAATCATTTAATGACGACATGATGGAAAATGCAAATGAAATATCAGACACACAATCTGTTACATGTTGTTAGTAACGTGAACAATTTACAATTGTGTTCTATTTACAATATGTGCCTAAATTTGCATCCGAAAGTATATAGAAAGAAAAAATATACTCAAGTGTCCTGGATGCGGTGAAGAACGGTTGAAATTTGGACTAGGAACTGTAGGGTCGCTACTTCAAATCACAAATGACCTCTACGGGCAAGGGTTTCAGATGGCACAGAAAACCTGCTTTGTTTTTGGAGGAAATAAATTAGCGTCTATTTGATGTGGTGTGTATGTTTGTCACTAAGTTTTGATTAGGTTTGTATGGCGTTGAGTATAATTGTAGGTCGTAATGTTGTCTGTCAACAATTTTTTTTTTCCACAAGTAACTTTTTTTCAGAAACTTTCTGCTTTCCACAATTCACTTTACAAAGACAATCTAACTATATCTTAACACGCTACAACATTGATGACACATCACTTACATCAAGATGACATTCAGTAAGGACATAGACATCAAGTTTACAAGATGGCGACAAGGTCACATTGGCGACAACTTCACAATGTCGACAAGGTCAAACGGTGACAAGTTTCACAATCACAAATGTTTTACACGTTTACAAGATCAAACAATATGTATGCACTGTACGTTCACATTTAGTCTCCATGTTTAAACAATGTAATATATATATATCAAAATGAGCCTTCACAATCACATTTAAATGTACTCTAAAGTTGGACAAAAAATTTCTAAGTTCACAAATCTAGGGTTTAAATGTTAATTACTTAAACCACGTTCATTTTAAAGCGGGACGAGCCCCCACGTCCACACATGTCAGGGTCTTAAACCTGGCTCGTTAACCTAACACATGTGAGACAGTACAAATACAACGTGATTTGACTTGAGACTCAACGACACGAAGTTTCGGTGGATTTATTTACAGATCACGATCTAGAGATGATCATCACCATACATAAGTTATAACAATACACTTACAAGCAACCCACAGCTTACAATCAGTCTCGCAAGATGTACAATCACTCGACTTTCGGGCCACAGAACTACACACGCTTTTCTCCCATCATACGTCCAGTCGAGTCCGCGTCCCAGAGATGTCTGGCTATCTCTCGCAACGCGCCTGTCCACATGAAGTGGCTTCACGAGGCCTGCGTGCGTCCTGCTTTGTCCTTGCCTGACCGCTGGCTGTCTCGTCAGCCGGCAACCTCGCAAGCAGGTAACTAATACTCGCCTGGCGGGCGTAACGATGTTACGGCATCCCCGCTAGGAACTATTCACCTGGCGGGCGTAACGATGTCCCTGCACCTCTGCTGGCAATACATTAGACTCTGACAGCTTTCCTTCTACAAACCCACATTGTTCTTCTCCTATTTCAGGTTGTATTTTCCTCCTAATTCTTTGCATGATAATTCATAGCAAAATCTTCGTGATGTGACTCATTATACTAATTGTTCTATGTTGATCACATTCCAAGGCTCCTGATTTCTTTGGGATTGCAATAAATACAGAATTACATAATTCATGAGGTATATTTCCAGTATCATATATTGTATTAAGCAGACTGGTAACTTTATCTATTCCATATTCTTCTAAAGCATTAATCATTTCTGTTGTGACACTTTCTGAACCGGGGGTCTTGCCAGATTTCATATGGTTAAGAGCATTCTGAACCTCCATCTTCAAAATTGCTGGTCCTTCATTATTATTTTGAACATCGTAGTGTTCGTCTCTGTTGTCGTCATAAAGGTTTTTCACGTAATCTGACCATACATGTAAGATCTGATCTTTTTCTATTACGACTCTTCCATCTTTTGTCTTTAGGCAGCCTACTGATGTACGTGTTCTTTGATTAGTAAGCTCCTGGATTCATTTGTGCATTAGTTTCGCATTTTTACTGTTGTGTTGTTTTTCAATTTCTTCGCAGTTTTTCTCAAGCCATGTTTCTTTTGCCTCCCTACATAAGGTTCTGACGTTACTGTGAATTTCTTCATATTTGGCAGGATTATTTCTGTTCTGTCTTTTTGTTTCCATTAGTTGTAAAATTTCTTCAGTCATCCATGTCTTACGGCCCACTTTCTTTAATTTTGGAATAGTTTTTTCTGCTGCACAACTGATGCTATTCCTCAGAATTTCCCATTGATCATCTACATCTTGAAATAGGATCTCTAGATCAGACAATAAATCAAATTTGTTCTTTACTTCTATGTTAAAATTATCTTGTATTTCTTTGTCAGTTTTTAATTTGCACAAGTCATATTTAGCGTTTCCTGCTGTATACTTGACTTTCTTTAACTTTACCCTCAATGTGCCTGTAATTAATCTGTGATCACTGTAACAGTCTGCATTTGGAACTGTTTTTACGACTGTTAACGCATTTCGACACCTTCTGTTAATCAGGATGTAATCTATCTGATTTTTAATCCTGCTGTCTGGACTCCTCTATGTCTATAATCTTCTAGGATGCTGTTTAAACCACGTGTTTCCTACAACCATTTCTTGTTATTTTGCCCATTCTAAAAGTCTGTATCCTCTTTCATTTCTTTCTCCCAAACCATGGTTGCCTACACTGCAACCATCGCCTTGCTTTCCTATTTTTGCTTTGAAATCACCCATTATGATATTTATTTCTGATTTTTTGCAGTTCTTCAAAACAGACTCCATGTCGTTATAAAATTCCTCTATATTTTCTTCACTGCATTCACTTGTTGGGGCATATACTTGAATGATATTTATTTTAAAAGGTCTTCCGTTTAATTTTACTAATAGAACTCTGTCTGACACAGCTCGATATCCTTTGACAGAATTTGATGTTTGTTTATCTAATATAATGCCTACACCTCTTTGCTGTTCTTCTCCCCCAGAGTAAATAATCGTATAATCCTCTCCAGTCCTTATACCTGCCCCTTTCCATCTCGTTTCCGATATTCCTAATATGTTAATCTTCTCTCTCTCTCCATTTCTTGTTTGATGTTTTCTAATTTTCCATCTGCATTCATTGTTCTAACATTCCAAGTTCCTACTTTCAATGATATTAATGAGACAGTATGGAAAATGCTTTTCGCAAAAATCGCCCAAGCTTACCGGGAGAACATTTACTGGAATATTTTTGGAAACAGAAAGTTCAAGGACCAGTTTGAGCGGAGTGCATTGCTGAATAGCCGCAAGGTCACCTGCTATTGTTAGACTAGCAGTTTCTCAGGGAGAGGAGTGCCAGATGTAATGTACACTTTGGGTTCAAGCTGTCAGATGGACAATGGTGAACTTTGGAGGCAGCAGAATTTATGGGTACAAGGCGGCATTGGAAGTGACCTTGGCTGTCAGAAGAGAACGCCACTCTCCGAATTTATGGTAGCGGGAAAAAGTACATGAACTCAGGACTGAACTTGGCCGTGAACTCCAGCTAACAATGTCGATTTGGGCATAATGATAGGATGCAGAGTGAGTGTGCAAAATAATCAGAGTACGCGAGGTACTGATTGGGTAGCCCTTCACGGCAAGGAGGAGCGACGTCACGTGATGCCAGAAGAACCGCCAGATTAAGCCGGCATATATATACGCAGTGCAGGAAGCAGTTAGGAAGATAAGCAGGTTTGAGACGGCCGAAGTGTACATACTCAAAGGCTGTTGAGACCAAGAAGGCTGTGGAAACTCTGGTCGGGCAGATATACCCAGGGACCAAAGGAAGCACGGACTTAAGTGTTGGAAAAAGAACCGCCCATAAGAAACTACTGATTGCTGCCAAGGAACCACTATCAATTCCAATCATTAGCGAAAGTCGTACGAGACAAGGAGGGCTAAGAGGACACACGTTTAATGGGATCATCCAGAGAACTGAGTCGAACAAAATTAAGGAGCCTGACTTTTATTGGAAAGTGGCGAAATCACTCACGGGCGTGGTGATCAGACTAAAGCACCCGTAGGCAGATGAGCAAGTATCCACTGGACAGGACTCTAACGTAAGTTGATTAAGATTAATTTGTATACCTGTTAGTCTATAGTCGGGCGCGGTAATGGTACTTAGGTTTAGAAAGCAATAGCAAGCTACCGTGGATAAATTTACCGAGGAATCGTGAGCGGTCAGTGAAAGCTAGGATTGACTGCGACATTCTGTAACGGACCCGTATCTAACTACCTAACTATAATAACAGGCTAAACCAGGGAGAATTGGCAAACTACAATGGGCCGGTAGCGGGGATTGACTGCGACGTAAACCATACTAGGGGTCATTATTTACGAACGGTATAAGTAGCCTCAAGGGTCCCCGATTTATCTCTCATAAAAATGTAAACACGACAGGACAGGTAGGGCGGACACTAGACTCGGCCACTAGGTCAAACCAAACAATGGGACCAGCTGGTTGCTGCAGGTAAACGGACCCGGAACAGGCCTGTGAAGAAAAGAGTGCAGTGTTGTGTAGCAAAGGGAAAACCGGGGTCAGGCTCTGTTATGATTAGCGTGAAAGACAGTATCGCCCTGCGTATTTGAAGGCGCGAGTTCGGATCTACACAAAAATCGGGAATAAAAGGTTTAAATGGCTTTAATACTATAAGGCGAGATGGGGAATAGACAGAATAAGGATGGATGGGGAATGGTTGTATACAACTGGAGGCGTGGACGCGCACTAAGTGAGCTGTAGGGAACAGGAATGCCTTTGGATAGCAACGTTACAGACTGGTTGTGAGAATATCTGGGGTAAAGAAAAAGACAGTTGGGTCCATACTTCAAGGACTGAATATTGAAGAAGGTTGGCTAGTAAAGACGATGGACTATACTGCGGGAATGGATGAAGATGCACGTTGATCAATTATCATGGTTAAGATGTTGTTAGGCGTGATATTAGTCTATGTTGTCAACATGGTTTGTGTTAATAACTGTGTGGGTTTATGTAGTCGATGTTGACGGCCCATAATGATGGTTAATCACGAGTGAACTTATGTACTGCAAACGATTATAATGATTGTAGGAGTTTCAGTGTAAAGGGGCATTTCGTATATATGATTAGTGGGCAGTGTATGTGTCCCATCTTGTTGTCTTATAATTACTGTTGGGGTACCAAGCTGCAATGATATTGTTAATGATGTATATTTATGTTGTTATTGATAATGGCTACTATATACGCAGTGATGATGAGGCGTAGGGGTTCATGGCTTAGGTTACATATAGACGACGCTTAGGGGAGTTGGAGTCATTAAGGGATACAGGTTATTGATCAGTTGCTATGTTTATGATGTGTTGATTGTTTTGTGATTAATGACAGGGGGAATTTATGTTGTTGAGGATGCATATATATAAATATATATAATATTAATACATGCTGTTGAGGACGATGATGGCGCCAATGATAAGGAGACATGGCGCCAGTACATGTCACTGGTGTGTTGTGTTGTCAGCCTCGGGGACAGAAATGTTGTTGTTGGGGGTTACCTGATGAAGCTGTTAAAATGTGGCGTCCAGTTATCAGTTGTTGTGTTATGTGTCTCGTGCAGGGAGACTTGGCCGAGGTGGGCAAGCAGATCAGGAGTTGTTGTCTAGGGTTGACCCACTGCCGAATTATATGTGTCTATCCGCTGTGGAAAGACTGTTAGTGTCGGCGTGGGTATTGTATTAATGTCACATGATTATTACGCATAGTGAAGTGTTTGGGGGATTATGGGTTGATGTTGGCATCAGGGAACACTGGTTGATGGTGTACGACCGCCCAGGCAGTGATAGAATATCACTGACCCGATGTCAATACACGTAGCCGAAGACAAGGGTGAGCAGTAGGTTGATGACACCCGATGAATGCTGTTCACATAGGTCAAGGGTGTCTTTTTGTTTAATTTTCAGGTTGTCGCTTGATCGATTGCCTGGGTAAAACTAGTGAGGCGGTATTTCACGGTGGTAGTTCGGGTGTGTGCATCCTTATTAGATTTATATACTTTCTTGTCAGATTTGCGTACTTTCCTATTATATTCCCCTGATTGATATGTGACTAGTTATTGGTTTAATTGCAATTCCTTAGTTTGATGGTATTCTCTTGACGCTAGTTACCTGACAGCATTTTTTCATAATAATTTGAATTGTTTTCGCACGATATTTCGTCAACTTTGTAATGTCTTTTGAGAAGCAAATAAACTTGATTCAGTGTTAGCTTATTCTTTTGAGTGCCTGTACTATTGTCGGTTAGGGTAGTGTTGTATTCGTGACCTGCATACCTGTATACTTGTGAGGTTGGTAGATAAAACCAAGGGTAATCACATATCAGTGGTTATCTCTACGACCGGAAGACGGACAATCTTTATCTATCAATTCTTTATTCTTTTTTCTCTCTCCCTCTCTCTTTCTCTCTACATCTCTCCTCCTTCTCTCTCTCATCTCTCATCTTCGTGCTATCACAAAATTGGCGCTGCGAACAGGATCAATGAGTTTACACAACAAACTACAGACTAAACAAAACAAATTAAGAACAGCAAAATTAGGCTTTTATTGACAGATCTGCATGCTTTAGTGACAAACAGGCATCCTGACATGTCACACAACTGACATATACAGAAATTGAAACCTATGTTCCCACAGTAATCACTGCTGCCTAACATCGCTATGCACGTGACTAGGTACCCATCTCCACAAACCAACAAGGACATGGCAACAACAGAGCCTCAACGCACGTCCGGGATAGTGAACAGCTGAAGAAGCATGCCGCCATTAGGAAAGATAGCAGTGACAAAATGGCAAACTCTATTCCATTGCAAGTTGGCGACCTTGTCAGAAAAAGAATCCACTATAAGGAGAGGGCGAAAATACAAGACATGTGGTCCGAGGACATGTACATAGTTGCTAGGGTACCCACCATGTCGGGAGGACCGTACGTGATCAAAATGTTTGGAGGAGATGGATCGCTAATTAGGATAGCCAGCCACGAGATGCGACGTTGCGAGGACGGGGCAGAAGAGAATGACATAGGGACGACGTTGGGACTACCAGCACAACCGGATGTCCCAGCGGCTGTCGAAGTTGACCAAGACATTCAGGCAAACCAGAATAGTACGCGTTCTGAGCCTGGGGACCTGAGTAGACGGAGGTCTGAGATGATCAGACGTCGTGAAAGGGAGTGATAGAACTTCGACATCAGGGTAGGAGATATTTTAAGTGTTAGCGAGGTATGACGTGGTTGTTTCATGTGGAGTATGATTCGAATTGTTTCTGTGGCTCTCTAATAAACGGAATGTTCCCCGTGAATAAGGGGATAGCGTGTTATGGTTTTCAGACGTGAGCATCGTTGTGCACCTTGATTTTGCACATTGATTTTTTTTCCGTTTACAGTGGGAAGTAGCGCTGTAAGGAGTTGATAGTGTTGACATTTTTTTCATTTTGGTGTCTTTATGTGCACCTTTCATGTAGGATTTTGTTGTCTGGAAGGAATCTCCGGCATGCCAGGTATTGAACTGATTTTATTGATAATATTACTTGGTTACTATGTTGTTAGGATGCACGTCAGAAGTTTTAACTGCCCTTATATATTAGAGGAGCAGGGATGCAACCAAAGTTGTTTTTTTGGGTGGAAGTTTCCAAAAGAGTTGTTTCCCCCTTAGACATCCAATTATATTTTTTTTATGAGAGATGTCGGATGCGGAGATAGGGCTTCCGTCTCAAGGGAAGAATGACGCCTTATTGATCGTGGGGCCCATCAAATTTTGGTAGGTGGGTATGAGACAGTATGGAAAATGCTTTTCGCAAAAATCGCCCAAGCTTACCGAGAGAACATGAACTGGAATAGTTTTGGAAACAGAAAGTTCAAGGACCAGTTTGAGCGGGAGTGCATTGCTGAATAGCCGCAAGGTTACCTGCTATTGTTGACTAGCAGTTTCTCGGGGAGAGGAGTGCGAGATGTAATGTACACTTTGGGTTCAAGCTGTCAGAGGGGACAATGGTGAACTTTGGAGGCAGCAGAATTTATGGGTACAAGGCGGCATTGGAAGTGACCTTGGCTGTCAGAAGAGAACGCCACTCTCCGAATTTATGGTAGCGGGAAAACCGTACATGAACTCAGGGACTGAACTTGGCAGTGAACTCCAGCTAACAATGTCGTTTTGGGCATAATGATAGGATGCAGAGTGAGTGTGCAAAATAATCAGAGTACGCGCGGTACTGATTGGGTAGCCCTTCACGGCAAGGAGGAGCGACGTCACGTGATGCCAGAAAGAACCGCCAGATTAAGCGGCATATATATACGCAGTGCAGGAAGCAGTTAGGAAGATAAGCAGGTTTGAGGACGGCCAAGTGTACATACTCAAAGGCTGTTGAGACCAAGAAGGCTGTGGAAACTCTGGTCGGGCAGATATACCTGAAGGACCAAGGAAGCACGGACTTAAGTGTTGGAAAAAGAACCGCCCATAAGAAACTACTGATTGCTGCCAAGGAACCACTATCAATTCCAATCATTAGCGAAAGTCGTACGAGACTAAGGAGGGCTAAGAGGACACACGTTTAATGGGATCATCCAGAGAACTGAGTCGAACAAAATTAAGGAGCCTGACTTTATTGGAAAGTGGCGAAATCACTCACGGGCGTGGTGATCAGACCAAAGCACCCGTAGGCAGATGAGCAAGTATCCACTGGACAGGACTCTGACGTAAGTTGATTAAGATTAATTTGTAAAACTGTTAGTCTATAGTCGGGAGCGGTAATGGTACTTAGGTTTAGAAAGCAATGACAAGCTACCGTGGATAAATTTACCGAGGAATCGTGAGCGGTCAGTGAAAGCTAGGATTGACTGCGACATTCTGTAACGGACCCGTATCTCACTATCCTAACTATAATAACAGGCTAAACCAGGGAGCATTGGCAAACTACAATGGGCCGGTAGCGGGGATTGACTGTGACGTAAACCATACTAAGGGTCATTATTTGCGAACGGTATAAGCAGCCTCAAGGGTCCCCGATTTATTTCTCATATAAATGTAAACACGACAGGACAGGTAGGGCGGACACTAGGTCAAACCAAACAATGGGACCAGCTGGCTGCTGCAGGTAAACGGACCCGGAACAAGCCTGTGAAGAAAAGAATGCAGTGTTGTGTAGCAGAGGGGAAACCATGGTCAGGCTCTGTTATGATTAGCGCGAAAGACATTATCGCCCTGCAAATTTAAAGTCGCGGGTTCAGATCTTACACGGAAAATCGGGAATAAAAGGTTTAAATGGCTTTAATACTATAAGGCGAGATGGGGAATAGACAGAATAAGGATAGATGGGGAATGGTTGTATACAACTGGAGACTGGACGCGCACTAAGTGAGCTGAAGGGACAGGATGCCTTTGGATAGAAACGTTACAGACTGGTTGTGAGAATATCTGGGGTAAAGAAAAGGACAGTTGCGTCCATACTTCAAGGAGCTGAATATTGAAGAAGGTTGGCTAGTAAAGACGTGGACTATACCTGCGGGGATGGATGAAGATGCACGTTGATCAATTATCATGGTATAGGATGTTGTTAGGTCGTGATATGAGTCTATGTTGTCAACATGGGTTTGTGTTAATAACTTGCTGTGGCTTGATGTAGCGTCGTGTTGCGGCCCATAATGATGGTTAATCACTGACGTGTGAACTATGTACTTGCAGAACGATATAATGACTTGTAAGGAGTTTCAGTGTAAAGGGGCATTTCTTATATATGTGATTGTGTGAGCAGTGTACTGTATCCCATCTCTGTTGTTCTTATAATTACATGTTGGAGGTACCAAGCTGCAATGATACTATGTAACTGATGTCTAAGTTATGAGTGTATTGATAATGGGCTATGATATACGCCAGTGATGATGAGGCGTAGGGTTCATGGCTTAGGTTACATATAGACGACGCCTTTAGGGAGTTGGAGTCATTAAGGGATACAGGTTATTGATCAGTTGCTATGTTTATGATGTGTTGATTTGTTTGTGATTAATGACAGGGGGAATTTATTGCTTGTTGAGATGATAATATAAGTATATATAATATTAATACATGCTAGTTGCAGGACGACTGATGGCGCCAATGATAATGAGACATGGCGCCTAGTACATGTCACTGGTGTGTTGTGTTGTCAGCCTCGGGGACAGAAATGTTGTTGTTGGGGGTTACCTGATGATAGCTGTTAAAATGTGGCCGTCCAGTTATCAGCTGTTGTGTTATGTGTCCTGGGCAGGGAGACCTTGGCCGGTGTGGGCAAGCGGATCAGGAGTTGTTGTCTAGGGTTGTCCCACTGCCGAATTATATGTGTCTATCCACTGTGGAAAGGACTATCTAGTGTCGGCGTGGGTATTGTATTAATACACATGATTATTACACATGGTGCAGTGTTTGGGGTTTATGGGTTGATGTTGGCATCAGGGAACACTGGTTGATGGTGCACGACCGCCCAGGCAGTGATGGAATATCACTGACCTGATGTCAATACACGTAGCTGAAGACGAAGGTGAGCAGTAGGTTGATGACACCCGATGATGCTGTTCACATAGTCAAGGTGTCTTTTGTTTAATTTTCAGGTTGTCGCTTGATCGATTGCCTGGGTAAAACTAGTGGGCGGTATTTCACGGTGGTAGTTGGGGTGTGTGCATCCTTATTAGATTTATATACTTTCTTGTCAGATTTGCGTACTTTCTTATTATATTCCTCTGATTGATATGTGACTAGTTATTGGTGTAATTGCAATTCCTTAGTTTGATGGTATTCTCTTGATGCTAGTTACCTGACAGCATTTTTCATAATAATTTGAAATGTTTTCGCACGATATTTTATCTACTTTGTAATGTCTTTTGAGAAGCAAATAAACTTGATTCAGTGTTAGCTTATTCTTTTGAGTGCCTGTACTATTGTCGGTTAGGGTAGTGTTGTATTCGTGACCTGCATACCTGTATACTTGTGAGGTTGGTAGATGAAACCAAGGGTAATCACATATCAGTGGTTATCTCTACGACCGGAAGACGGACAATCTTTATCCATCAATTCTTTATTCTTTATCCTTTTCTTCTCTCCTCTCTCTCTCTCTCTCTTTCATCTCTACCCTTCTATCTCTCATCTCTCATCTTCGTGCTATCACAAAATTGGCGCTGCGAACAGATCAATGAGTTTACACAACAAACTACAGACTAAACAAAACAAATTAAGAACAGCAAAATTAGGCTTTTATTGACAGATCTGCATGCTTTAGTGACAAACAGGCATCCTGACATGTCACACAACTGACATATACAGAAATTGAAACCTATGTTCCCACAGTAATCACTGCTGCTAACATCGCTATGCACATGACTAGGTACCCATCTCCACAAACCAACAAGGACATGGCAACAACAGAGCCTCAACGCACGTCCGGGATAGTGAACAGCTGAAGAAGCATGCCGCCATTAGGAAAGATAGCAGTGACAAAAATGGCAAACTCTATTCCATTGCAAGTTGGCGACCTTGTCAGAAAAAGAATCCACTATAAGGAGAGGGCGGAAATAAAAGACATGTGGTCCGAGGACACTGTACATAGTTGCTAGGGTACCCACCATGTCGGGAGGACCGTACGTGATCAAAATGTTTGGAGGAGATGGATCGCTAATTAGGATAGCCAGCCACGAGATGCCGACGTTGCGAGGACGGGGCAGAAGAGAATGACATAGGGACGACGTTGGACTACCAGCACAACCGGATGTCCCAGCGGCTGTCGAAGTTGACCAAGACATTCCAGGCAAACCAGAATAGTACGCGTTTGAGCCTGGGGACCTGAGTAGACGGAGGTCTGAGATGATCAGACGTCGTGAAAGGGAGTGATAGAACTTCGACATCAGGGTAGGAGATATTTAAGTGTTAGCGAGGTATGACGTGGTTGTTTCATGTGGAGTATGATTCGAATTGTTTCTGTGGCTCTCTAATAAACGGAATGTTCCCCGTGAATAAGGGGATAGGCGGTTATGGTGTTTCAGACGTGAGCATCGTTGTGCACCTTGATTTTGCCACATTGATTTTTTTCCGTTACCAGTGGGAAGTAGCGCTGTAAGGAGTTGATATTGTTGACATTTTTTTCATTTGGTGTCTTTATGTGCACCCTTTCATGTATGATTTTGTTGTCTGGAAGGAATCTCCGGCATGCCAGGTATTGAACTGTTTTTATTGATAATATTACTTGGTTACTACTGTTGTTAGGATGCACGTCAGAAGTTTTAACTGCCTTATATATTAGAGGAGCAGGGGATGCAACCAAAGTTGTTTTTTGGTTGGAAGTTCCAAAAGAGTTGTTTCCCCCTTAGACATCCAATTATTATTTTTTTATGAGAGATGTCGGATGCGGAGATAGGGCTTCCGTCTCAAGGGAAAGAATGACGCCTTATTGATCGTGGGGCCCATCAAATTTTGGTAGGTGGGTATGAGACAGTATGGAAATGCTTTCGCAAAAATCGCCCAAGCTTACCGGAGAGAACATGAACTGGAATAGTTTTTGGAAACAGAAAGTTCAAGGACCAGTTTGAGCGGGAGTGCATTGCTGAATAGCCGCAAGGTTACCTGCTATTGTTGACTAGCAGTTTCTCGGGGAGAGGAGTGCGAGATGTAATGTACACTTTGGGTTCAAGCTGTCAGAGGGGACAATGGTGAACTTTGGAGGCAGCAGAATTTATGGGTACAAGGCGGCATTGGAAGTGACCTTGGCTGTCAGAAGAGAACGCCACTCTCCGAATTTATGGTAGCGGGAAAAACGTACATGAACTCAGGACTGAACTTGGCAGTGAACTCCAGCTAACAATGTCGTTTTGGGCATAATGATAGGATGCAGAGTGAGTGTGCAAAATTAATCAGAGTACGCGAGGTACTGATTGGGTAGCCCTTCACGGCAAGGAGGAGCGACCGTCACGTGATGCCAGAAAGAACCGCCAGATTAAGCGGCATATATATACGCAGTGCAGGAAGCAGTTAGGAAGATAAGCAGGTTGAGACGGCCAAGTGTACATACTTAAAGGCTGTTGAGGACCAAGAAGGCTGTGGCAACTCTGGTCGGGCAGATATACCAAGGACCAAAGAAGCACGGACTTAAGTGTTGGAAAAGGAACCGCCCATGAGAAACTACTGATTGCTGCCAGGAACCACTGTCAATTCCAGCATTAGTGAAAGTCGTACGAGACTAAGGAGGGCTAAGAGGACACACGTTTGATGGGATCATCCAGAGAACTGAGTAGAACAAAATTAGAAGGAGCCTGACTTTTAATGGAAAGTGGCGAAATCACTCACGGGCGTGGTGATCAGACCAAAGCACCCGTAGGCAGATGAGCAAGTATCCACTGGACAGGACTCTGACGTAAGTTGATTAAGATTAATTTGTATACCTGTTAGTCTATAGTCGGGCGCGGTAATGGTACTTAGGTTTAGAAAGCAATGGCAAGCTACCGTGGATAAATTTACCGATGAATCATGAGCGGTCAGTGAAAGCTAGGATTGACTGCGACATTCTGTAACGGACCCGTATCTAACTACCTAACTATAATAACAGGCTAAACCAGGGAGCATTGGCAAACTACAATGGGCCGATAGCGGGGATTGACTGCGACGTAAACCATACTAGGGGTCATTATTTGCGAACGGTATTAGTAGCCTCAAAAGTCCCCGATTTATTTCTCATAGAAATCGTAAACACGACAGGACAGGTAGGGCGGATACTAGACTCGGCCACTAGGTCAAACCAAACAATGGGACCAGCTGGCTACTGCAGGTAAACGGACCCGGAACAGGCCTGTGAAGAAAAGAATGCAGTGTTGTGTAGCAGAGGGGAAACCGGGTCAGGCTCTGTTATGATTAGCGCGAAAGACAGTATCGCCCTGCGAATTGAAAGGCGCGAGTTCAGATCTTCAAGGAAAATCGGGAATAAAAGGTTTAAATGGCTTTAATACTATAAGGCGAGATGGGAATAGACAGAATAAGGATAGATGGGGAATGGTTGTATACAACTGGAGACTGGACACGCACTAAGTGACCTGAAGGGGACAGGAATGCCTTTGGATATAAACGTTGCAGACGGATTGTGAGAATATCTTGAGTAAAGAAAAGGAAACGTGCGTCCATACTTCAAGAGCTGAATATTGAAGAAGTTGGCTAATAAAGACGGTAAACTAAACTGCGGGGATGGATGAAGATGCACGTTGATCAATTATCATGACTAGGGTGTTGTTAGTCGTGATATGAGTCTATGTTGTCAACATGGGTTTGTGTTAATAATTGCGTGGGCTTGTGTGGTCGATGTTGACGGCCCATAATGATGGTTAATCATGAGTGAACTTATGTATTGCAGAAGATTATTATGACTGTAAGAGTTTCAGTGTAAAGGGGCATTTCATATATGTGATTGGTGGGCAGTATCGGTATCCCATCTTTTTGTCTTATAATTACAGTTGGGGTACCAAGCTGCAATGATATTGTTAATGATGTAGAGTTATGTTGTTATTGATAATGGCTAGGATATACGCAATGATGATAAGGCGTAGGTGTTCCTCACTTAGGTTACATATAGATGACGCGTTATTGGAGTTGGAGTCACTAGGGGATACAGGTTATTATTGATCGATTGCTATGTTTATGATGTGTTGATTGTTTTGTGATTAATGACAAGGGGAATTTATGCTGTTGAGAATGAATATATATATACACATGCTATTGAGGACGACGATGGCGCCAATGATAATGAGACATGGCGCTAGTACATGTCACTGGTGTATTGTGTTGTCGGCCTCGGGGACAGAAGTGTTGTTGTTGGGGGTTACCTGATGTAGTTGTTGAAATGTGACATCCAGTTATCAACTGTTGTGTTATGTGTCTGGCGCAGAGAGACCTGGCCGGTGTGGGCAAGCGGATCAGGAGTTGTTGTCTAGGGTTGTCCCACTGCCGAATTGTATGTGTCTAATCCACTGTGGAAAGACTATCAGTGTCCGCGTGGGTATTGTGTTAATATCACATGATTACGACACCGGGTGCAGTGTTTGGGGTTTTATGGGTTGATGTTGGCATCAGGGAAACACTGGTTGATGGTGCACGACCGCCCAGGCAGTGATGGAATATCACTGACCTGATGTCAATACAAGTAGCTGAAGGCGAGGGTGAGCAGTAGGTTGATGACAACAGATGATGCTCTTCACATAGTCAAGGGTGTCTTTTTGCTTAATTTTCAGGTTGTCGTTTGATCGATTGCCTGGGTAAAACTAGTGGGCGGTATTTCACGGTGGTAGTTCGGGTGTGTGCATCCTTATTAGATTTATATACTTTCTTGTCAGATTTGCGTACTTTCTTATTATATTCATCTGATTGATATGTGACTAGTTATTGGTGTAATTGCAATTCCTTAGTTTGATGGTATTCTCTTGATGCTAGTTACCTGACAGCATTTATTCATAATAATTTGAAATGTTTTCGCACGATATTTTATCTACTTTGTAATGTCTTTTGAGAAGCAAATAAACTTGATTCAGTGTTAGCTTATTCTTTTGAGTGCCTGTGCTATTGTCGGTTAGGGTAGTGTTGTATTCGTGACCTGCATACCTGTATACTTGTGAGGTTGGTAGATGAAACCAAGGGTAATCACATATCAGTGGTTATCTCTACGACCGGAAGACGGACAATCTTTATCCATCAATTCTTTATTCTTTATCCTTTTCTTTCTCCCTCTCTCTCTCTCTCTCTTTCATCTCTACTCCTTCTATCTCTCATCTCTCATCTTCGTGCTATCACAAAATTGGCGCTGCGAACAGGATCAATGAGTTTACACAACAAACTACAGACTAAACAAACAAATTAAGAACAGCAAAATTAGGCTTTTATTGACAGATCTGCATGCTTTAGTGACAAACAGGCATCCTGACATGTCACACAACTGACATATACAGAAATTGAAACCTATGTTCCCACAGTAATCACTGCTGCCTAACATCGCTATGCACATGACTAGGTACCCATCTCCACAAACCAACAAGGACATGGCAACAACAGAGCCTCAACGCACGTCCGGGATAGTGAACAGCTGAAGAAGCATGCCGCCATTAGGAAAGATAGCAGTGACAAAATGGCAAACTCTACTCCATTGCAAGTTGGCGACCTTGTCAGAAAAAGAATCCACTATAAGGAGAGGGCGGAAATACAAGACATGTGGTCCCGAGGACATGTACATAGTTGCTAGGGTACCCACCATGTCGGGAGGACCGTACGTGATCAAAATGTTTGGAGGAGATGGATCGCTAATTAGGATAGCCAGCCACGAGATGCGACGTTGCGAGGACGGGGCAGAAGAGAATGACATAGGGACGACGTTGGGACTACCAGCACAACCGGATGTCCCAGCGGCTGTCGAAGTTGACCAAGACATTCCAGGCAAACCAGAATAGTACGCGTTTGAGCCTGGGGACCTGAGTAGACGGAGGTCTGAGATGATCAGACGTCGTGAAAGGGAGTGATAGAACTTCGACATCAGGGTAGGAGATATTTTAAGTGTTAGCGAGGTATGACGTGGTTGTTTCATGTGGAGTATGATTCGAATTGTTTCTGTGGCTCTCTAATAAACGGAATGTTCCCCGTGAATAAGGGGATAGCGTGTTATGGTTTTCAGACGTGAGCATCGTTGTGCACCTTGATTTTGCACATTGATTTTTTTCCGTTACAGTGGGAAGTAGCGCTGTAAGGAGTTGATATTGTTGACATTTTTTTCATTTTGGTGTCTTTATGTGCACCCTTTCATGTATGATTTTGTTGTCTGGAAGGAATCTCCGGCATGCCAGGTATTGAACTGTTTTTATTGATAATATTACTTGGTTACTATGTTGTTAGGATGCACGTCAGAAGTTTTAACTGCCTTATATATTAGAGGAGCAGGGGATGCAACCAAAGTTGTTTTTTGGGTGGAAGTTCCAAAAAGAGTTGTTTCCCCTTAGACATCCAATTATTATTTTTTTATGAGAGATGTCGGATGCGGAGATAGGGCTTCCGTCTCAAGGGAAGAATGACGCCTTATTGATCGTGGGGCCCATCAAATTTTGGTAGGTGGGTATGAGACAGTATGGAAAATGCTTTTCGCAAAATCGCCCAAGCTTACCGAGAGAACATGAACTGGAATAGTTTTGGAAACAGAAAGTTCAAGGACCAGTTTGAGCGGGAGTGCATTGCTGAATAGCCGCAAGGTTACCTGCTATTGTTGACTAGCAGTTTCTCGGGGAGAGGAGTGCGAGATGTAATGTACACTTTGGTTCAAGCTGTCAGAGGGACAATGGTGAACTTTGGAGGCAGCAGAATTTATGGGTACAAGGCGGCATTGGAAGTGACCTTGGCTGTCAGAAGAGAACGCCACTCTCCGAATTTATGGTAGCGGGAAAACGTACATGAACTCAGGACTGAACTTGGCAGTGAACTCCAGCTAACAATGTCGTTTTTGGGCATAATGATAGGATGCAGAGTGAGTGTGCAAAATAATCAGAGTACGCGCGGTACTGATTGGGTAGCCCTTCACGGCAAGGAGGAGCGACGTCACGTGATGCCAGAAAGAACCGCCAGATTAAGCGGCATATATATACGCAGTGCAGGAAGCAGTTAGGAAGATAAGCAGGTTTGAGACGGCCAAGTGTACATACTTAAAGGCTGTTGAGACCAAGAAGGCTGTGGCAACTCTGGTCGGGCAGATATACCAAAGGACCAAAAGAAGCACGGACTTAAGTGTTGGAAAAGGAACCGCCATGAGAAACTACTGATTGCTGCCAGGGAACCACTGTCAATTCCAGCATTAGTGAAAGTCGTACGAGACTAAGGAGGGCTAAGAGGACACACGTTTGATGGGATCATCCAGAGAACTGAGTAGAACAAAATTAGAAGGAGCCTGACTTTATTGGAAAGTGGCGAAATCACTCACGGGCGTGGTGATCAGACCAAAGCACCCGTAGGCAGATGAGCAAGTATCCACTGGACAGGACTCTGACGTAAGTTGGATTAAGATTAATTTGTATACCTGTTAGTCTATAGTCGGGCGCGGGTAATGGTACTTAGGTTTAGAAAGCAATGGCAAGCTACCGTGGATAAATTTACCGAGAATCGTGAGCGGTCAGTGAAAGCTAGGATTGACTGCGACATTCTGTAACGGACCCGTATCTAACTACCTAACTATAATAACGGCTAAACCAGGGAGCATTGGCAAACTACAATGGGCCGGATAGCGGGGATTGACTGCGACGTAAACCATACTAAGGGGTCATTATTTGCGAACGGTATTAGTAGCCTCAAGAGTCCCCGATTTATTTCTCATAATAATGTAAACACGACAGGACAGGTAGGGCGGGTACTAGACTCGGCCACTAGGTCAAACCAAACAATGGGACCAGCTGGCTAGCTGCAGGTAAACGGACCCGGAACAAGCCTGTGAAGAAAAGAATGCAGTGTTGTGTAGCAGAGGGGAAACCATGGTCAGGCTCTGTTATGATTAGCGCGAAAGACATTATCGCCCTGCAAATTTAAAGTCGCGGGTTCAGATCTTCAAGGAAAATCGGGAATAAAAGGTTTAAATGGCTTTAATACTATAAGGCGAGATGGGGAATAGACAGAATAAGGATAGATGGGGAATGGTTGTATACAACTGGAGACTGGACACGCACTAAGTGAGCTGAAGGGGACAGGAATGCCTTTGGATATAAACGTTGCAGACGGATTGTGAGAATATCTTGGGTAAAGAAAAGGAAACGTGCGTCCATACTTCAAGAGCTGAATATTGAAGAAGTTGGCTAATAAAGACGGTAAACTAAACTGCGGGGATGGATGAAGATGCACGTTGATCAATTATCATGACTAGGGTGTTGTTAGTCGTGATATGAGTCTATGTTGTCAACATGGGTTTGTGTTAATAATTGCGTGGGCTTGTGTGGTCGATGTTGACGGCCCATAATGATGGTTAATCATGAGTGAACTTATGTATTGCAGAAGATTATTATGACTGTAAGAGTTTCAGTGTAAAGGGGCATTTCATATATGTGATTGGTGGGGAGTATCGGTATCCCATCTTTTTGTCTTATAATTACAGTTGGGGTACCAAGCTGCAATGATATTGTTAATGATGTAGAGTTATGTTGTTATGATAATGGCTAGGATATACGCAATGATGATAAGGCGTAGGTGTTCCTCACTTAGGTTACATATAGATGACGCGTTATTGGAGTTGGAGTCACTAGGGGATACAGGTTATTATTGATCGATTGCTATGTTTATGATGTGTTGATTGTTTTGTGATTAATGACAAGGGGAATTTATGCTGTTGAGAATGAATATATATATACACATGCTATTGAGGACGACGATGGCGCCAATGATAATGAGACATGGCGCTAGTACATGTCACTGGTGTATTGTGTTGTCGGCCTCGGGGACAGAAGTGTTGTTGTTGGGGGTTACCTGATGTAGTTGTTGAAATGTGACATCCAGTTATCAACTGTTGTGTTATGTGTCTGGCGCAGAGAGACCTGGCCGGTGTGGGCAAGCGGATCAGGAGTTGTTGTCTAGGGTTGTCCCACTGCCGAATTGTATGTGTCTAATCCACTGTGGAAAGACTATCAGTGTCCGCGTGGGTATTGTATTAATATCACATGATTACGACACCGGGTGCAGTGTTTGGGGTTTTATGGGTTGATGTTGGCATCAGGGAACACTGGTTGATGGTGCACGACCGCCCAGGCAGTGATGGAATATCACTGACCTGATGTCAATACAAGTAGCTGAAGGCGAGGGTGAGCAGTAGGTTGATGACAACAGATGATGCTCTTCACATAGTCAAGGGTGTCTTTTTGCTTAATTTTCAGGTTGTCGTTTGATCGATTGCCTGGGTAAAACTAGTGGGCGGTATTTCACGGTGGTAGTTCGGGTGTGTGCATCCTTATTAGATTTATATACTTTCTTGTCAGATTTGCGTACTTTCTTATTATATTCATCTGATTGATATGTGACTAGTTATTGGTGTAATTGCAATTCCTTAGTTTGATGGTATTCTCTTGATGCTAGTTACCTGACAGCATTTTTTCATAATAATTTGAAATGTTTTCGCACGATATTTTATCTACTTTGTAATGTCTTTTGAGAAGCAAATAAACTTGATTCAGTGTTAGCTTATTCTTTTGAGTGCCTGTGCTATTGTCGGTTAGGGTAGTGTTGTATTCGTGACCTGCATACCTGTATACTTGTGAGGTTGGTAGATGAAACCAAGGGTAATCACATATCAGTGGTTATCTCTACGACCGGAAGACGGACAATCTTTATCCATCAATTCTTTATTCTTTATCCTTTTCTTTCTCCCTCTCTCTCTCTCTCTTTCATCTCTACTCCTTCTATCTCTCATCTCTCATCTTCGTGCTATCACAAAATTGGCGCTGCGAACAGGATCAATGAGTTTACACAACAAACTACAGACTAAACAAAACAAATTAAGAACAGCAAAATTAGGCTTTTATTGACAGATCTGCATGCTTTAGTGACAAACAGGCATCCTGACATGTCACACAACTGACATATACAGAAATTGAAACCTATGTTCCCACAGTAATCACTGCTGCCTAACATCGCTATGCACATGACTAGGTACCCATCTCCACAAACCAACAAGGACATGGCAACAACAGAGCCTCAATGCACGTCCGGGATAGTGAACAGCTGAAGAAGCATGCCGCCATTAGGAAAGATAGCAGTGACAAAATGGCAAACTCTATTCCATTGCAAGTTGGCGACCTTGTCAGAAAAAGAATCCACTATAAGGAGAGGGCGGAAATACAAGACATGTGGTCCGAGGACATGTACATAGTTGCTAGGGTACCCACCATGTCGGGAGGACCGTACGTGATCAAAATGTTTGGAGGAGATGGATCGCTAATTAGGATAGCCAGCCACGAGATGCGACGTTGCGAGGACGGGGCAGAAGAGAATGACATAGGGACGACGTTGGGACTACCAGCACAACCGGATGTCCCAGCGGCTGTCGAAGTTGACCAAGACATTCCAGGCAAACCAGAATAGTACGCGTTTGAGCCTGGGGACCTGAGTAGACGGAGGTCTGAGATGATCAGACGTCGTGAAAGGGAGTGATAGAACTTCGACATCAGGGTAGGAGATATTTTAAGTGTTAGCGAGGTATGACGTGGTTGTTTCATGTGGAGTATGATTCGAATTGTTTCTGTGGCTCTCTAATAAACGGAATGTTCCCCGTGAATAAGGGGATAGCGTGTTATGGTTTTCAGGACGTGAGCATCGTTGGTGCACCTTGATTTTGCACATTGATTTTTTTCCGTTACAGTGGGAAGTAGCGCTGTAAGGAGTTGATATTGTTGACATTTTTTTCATTTTGGTGTCTTTATGTGCACCCTTTCATGTATGATTTTGTTGTCTGGAAGGAATCTCCGGCATGCCAGGTATTGAACTGTTTTTATTGATAATATTACTTGGTTACTATGTTGTTAGGATGCACGTCAGAAGTTTTAACTGCCTTATATATTAGAGGAGCAGGGGATGCAACCAAAGTTGTTTTTTGGGTGGAAGTTCCAAAAAGAGTTGTTTCCCCTTAGACATCCAATTATTATTTTTTTATGAGAGATGTCGGATGCGGAGATAGGGCTTCCGTCTCAAGGGAAGAATGACGCCTTATTGATCGTGGGGCCCATCAAATTTTGGTAGGTGGGTATGAGACAGTATGGAAAATGCTTTTCGCAAAAATCGCCCAAGCTTACCGAGAGAACATGAACTGGAATAGTTTTGGAAACAGAAAGTTCAAGGACCAGTTTGAGCGGGAGTGCATTGCTGAATAGCCGCAAGGTTACCTGCTATTGTTGACTAGCAGTTTCTCGGGGAGAGGAGTGCCAGATGTAATGTACACTTTGGGTTCAAGCTGTCAGAGGGACAATGGTGAACTTTGGAGGCAGCAGAATTTATGGGTACAAGGCGGCATTGGAAGTGACCTTGGCTGTCAGAAGAGAACGCCACTCTCCGAATTTATGGTAGCGGGAAAACGTACATGAACTCAGGACTGAACTTGGCAGTGAACTCCAGCTAACAATGTCGTTTTGGGCATAATGATAGGATGCAGAGTGAGTGTGCAAAATAATCAGAGTACGCGCGGTACTGATTGGGTAGCCCTTCACGGCAAGGAGGAGCGACGTCACGTGATGCCAGAAAGAACCGCCAGATTAAGCGGCATATATATACGCAGTGCAGGAAGCAGTTAGGAAGATAAGCAGGTTTGAGACGGCCAAGTGTACATACTTAAAGGCTGTTGGGACCAAGAAGGCTGTGGCAACTCTGGTCGGGCAGATATACCAAAGGACCAAAAGAAGCACGGACTTAAGTGTTGGAAAAGGAACCGCCCATGAGAAACTACTGATTGCTGCCAGGGAACCACTGTCAATTCCAGCATTAGTGAAAG
The DNA here is from genome assembly GCA_014155875.1 of Cepaea nemoralis. Classification (NCBI taxonomy): domain Eukaryota; kingdom Metazoa; phylum Mollusca; class Gastropoda; order Stylommatophora; family Helicidae; genus Cepaea; species Cepaea nemoralis. The sequence goes on from JACEFZ010020762.1 coordinate 150,545, forward strand.
TCGTACGAGACTAAGGAGGGCTAAGAGGACACACGTTTGATGGGATCATCCAGAGAACTGAGTAGAACAAAATTAGAAGGAGCCTGACTTTAATGGAAAGTGGCGAAATCACTCACGGGCGTGGTGATCAGACCAAAGCACCCGTAGGCAGATGAGCAAGTATCCACTGGACAGGACTCTGACGTAAGTTGATTAAGATTAATTTGTATACCTGTTAGTCTTTAGTCGGGAGCGGTAATGGTACTTAGGTTTAGAAAGCAATGACAAGCTACCGTGGATAAATTTACCGAGGAATCGTGAGCGGTCAGTGAAAGCTAGGATTGACTGCGACATTCTGTAACGGACCCGTATCTCACTATCTAACTATAATAACAGGCTAAACCAGGGAGCATTGGCAAACTACAATGGGCCGGTAGCGGGGATTGACTGTGACGTAAACCATACTAGGGGTCATTATTTGCGAACGGTATAAGCAGCCTCAAGGGTCCCCGATTTATTTCTCATATAAATGTAAACACGACAGGACAGGTAGGGCGGACACTAGGTCAAACCAAACAATGGGACCAGCTGGCTGCTGCAGGTAAACGGACCCGGAACAAGCCTGTGAAGAAAAGAATGCAGTGTTGTGTAGCAGAGGGGAAACCATGGTCAGGCTCTGTTATGATTAGCGCGAAAGACATTATCGCCCTGCAAATTTAAAGTCGCGGGTTCAGATCTTCACGGAAAATCGGGAATAAAAGGTTTAAACGGCTTTAATACTATAAGGCGAGATGGGGAATAGACAGAATAAGGATAGATGGGGAATGGTTGTATACAACTGGAGACTGGACGCGCACTAAGTGAGCTGAAGGGGACAGGAATGCCTTTGGATATAAACGTTGCAGACGGATTGTGAGAATATCTTGGGTAAAGAAAAGGAAACGTGCGTCCATACTTCAAGAGCTGAATATTGAAGAAGTTGGCTAATAAAGACGGTAAACTAAACTGCGGGGATGGATGAAGATGCACGTTGATCAATTATCATGACTAGGGTGTTGTTAGTCGTGATATGAGTCTATGTTGTCAACATGGGTTTGTGTTAATAATTGCGTGGGCTTGTGTGGTCGATGTTGACGGCCCATAATGATGGTTAATCATGAGTGAACTTATGTATTGCAGAAGATTATTATGACTGTAAGAGTTTCAGTGTAAAGGGGCATTTCATATATGTGATTGGTGGGCAGTATCGGTATCCCATCTTTTTGTCTTATAATTACAGTTGGGGTACCAAGCTGCAATGATTGTTAATGTTAATGATGTAGAGTTATGTTGTTATTGATAATGGCTAGGATATACGCAATGATGATAAGGCGTAGGTGTTCCTGGCTTAGGTTACATATAGATGACGCGTTATTGGAGTTGGAGTCACTAGGGGATACAGGTTATTATTGATCGATTGCTATGTTTATGATGTGTTGATTGTTTTGTGATTAATGACAAGGGGAATTTATGCAGTTGAGAATATATATATATATAATATATATATATATATATATATATATATATATATATATATATATATATATATATATATATATATATATATATATATATACAAATGCTATTGAGGACGACGATGGGGCCAATGATAATGAGACATTGCGCTAGTATATGTCACTGGTGTATTGTGTTGTCGGCCTCGGGGACAGAAGTGTTGTTGTTGGGGGTTACCTGATGTAGTTGTTGAAATATGACGTCCAGTTATCAGCTGTTGTGTTATGGGTCCACACAGCATGATTTTCTTGGCATCTATAAAGAAGGTAGTTTGCCATTGCTTTCCTTTCTAGCAGTGACCATACTGGTCAGTGACCGTAGCCATTGTCTCCTCAAAGAAGAGAACCTCTGCCTACCGTCGTGAAGGTGAAGACCATAACCTACAACTATCTGTCTGCTGCTCTGCATCTTCATCCACCACCTGCACCCATGGCTTCAGGTAACCCTGATCGGGGGGCTAAACGAGTACCCCACCTTGCCCAAGTGTCGCATGATTGCGCACTCCGTCTTGTTCACTGCTGCACATCACAATTTCAAAACACACTTCTCACTAAGGGTTTGCACTAGGGAGAATTGGAATGCTAGGAATGTGGCGTCAACATTATTAATAGCCGTGACACCCAATGATGGACAGATCATGTGGTCTAAGCCCGGTCTGTTCATTGGTTAACCTAGAATAATCGCGTAGCCCGCCAAATGTTTTGGGTCCAGCGACGCTAAATTTCAAGCACATGCAGAGCGACCGGCAAAGCCTCCAGATGTGGTTTAGGTCTCTGTATGTCCCTCATCCTGATTCAGAAGGAAAGCTTCAGACGAAATTATGCCTGAGTTTGTTTATTTCTGAGTCAGGTAAAGCTTTAAGTATGAGTGTGTGTGTGTGTGTGTGTGTGTGTGTGTGTAAGTTCCGGCACGAATATATATATATATTTATTCTTCTATTAGAAGATAGAAACCAACTTTCAACCAGTCCCAAGATGGCTACTCTCTGCCAGCGCTGATGTAGATATATGACGCCCTCTATCTTTCGTTTCCAGAAGAGTTGCTGTACAATCACAATGTCTGAAGCTGTGAAAAGAGGCTCAATTATGCCCAGACTGTTTCCTATTCTTGAGTCTACATCCCACTGGCTTGCTGACTGCGATTAAGTACAGATTAACTATTTCTGCTATGTCTTCTGTCAAGGTCCATTGGTGGTGTAACAAAAACATTTTACACATCTATGTGTTTAGTTAGTGAAACTACTTCAACATAAAGGTAGTATCTGGAACAGCAAGTGACTGGGTAAACACTGACTCAAGCAGCTAAATTCTGCCTATTTAATCTCCCAGGCACCAGGCACTCAGAAAAGGGAAGTTTACATTTGATTAATTCCTGTGACCATTTCACCTAAAAGAAAATGATGACAGGTGGGGACTCTCGAGCTAACAGTTTCTCTTTTTCCCCCAATAAAGTTTTATGGAAAAATTAGTTTTCCTGGGAAAATTTCCTAGATCCCCACATTATACCACTTTGGGCTTCCATTAACCCTCCCCTCCAATGAAATCAGTCCCTTTACATAGCTTTCTTCATGTGGTGTTAAGTCAAGGGGTACTGCTTCCCATTCCCAACAGGCAAGTAGAGGCAACACGCTTAAGCACTCTAACAAGGGTAGCCCCGGCGATTTTTGCGCTAATAGTTAGACCTCACACCCGTGGGTTTCCATCCGATGGATTATACTCAGGTTCACTTTGCGGTGATGTATTATAATATGACGACGTCCCCTACGCGCCCCGCTTTCTCTTCGGTAGTTGCACCAAACTTCTGTGGGGTGGTAGTGGGTCCACTCTCTTAGGGCATGCCTCCAACATCGCACGCGCTGGCGTGTTGGTTTCAATCGTAGCCACTGACTAGTCTCCTTGTCCCATACATGTTCTATATCTACAGATGATACACTCTAAATCGCGCGTGCGTGCGCCCCAGGGCCCTGGGGGGCTCCCCACCACCACAACCATGTTTGGCCCTGGGGCGGGGCCCCAGGGACTGGGCTTCTAGAGGGCTTTCTTTTGGCACCCCTCCACCACCACCACCCTTTTGACCCCAAAGCCCAATTGTACACCTACTAGTGATCTTCCATCACAGCATGGGTAGTCATCCAACACGGTACCAGTGATCCTCATCACAGCATGGATAATCATCCAACACTGTAACTGTAGTCTGATACACAAGACCAGCAATTATCAGACAACAAGATGGAACAAAGGTCATTCATTCAGTAACATGTCCTTTGCAGAACCTCGCTCCCATAACAACCTTCCGGAAAACCTCTCGATCATAAGCAAGATTTCCCGCTTCAGATACATCCATCTGGAGATCATCCGTCACATCCTGCACCCATCTTCTCTTTGGCCTTCCTCTTCCTCTCTTCCCAGGCATATATCCCTCCATTATTGTTTTCAGGCACAGACATAGCTATTATATTCCTATATTCTTATTTAAATTATGAAGGTTCGTTCAAAACACACCTCACAGCAGATAATCGTCAATCCACAATCAAGATCCTCTTGGATCTTTTGGATCTTCACAGGGCCTGTCTACCCTCTCAACTGCGGTCTGGAAAAACAGTGGCTACGCTCGGCCGGGCCTGGGACATGTTCGCCCATCTACTTGGTAGTGGCTCAGGGGTTTAAGTTCAAACCCTCTGCCGAAAATTAGACATCAGCATCTCTTCGGCCTAAGTTGTTCCCAATGCCAAAGAGGCGGGAACATGGCTTTACTGGGCTGTTATAGGCACACCAACACAACATCCCAGCATCCTATACATTTTTTACCAGGGTATCAAGGGATATGCTACTCCATACTCTTGTAGAGTCGCGGCAGGCGGCTTCATTTGGTAATAGAATATATCTCATAATAAGGTTCTCAAAATTTATAAATAGGGCCACCTAAATAAACAACCTAGTGCAGCCAGGGGGTCTCCGCACGTGTGAAGATCTCCTATTATTCTAAGCATAATATTTACATTTAAATTGTATCACAACGTCTCGTGTTTCATAGTTATATCAAGGAAGTTCGAGTACCGACGGCGGGCCGGATGAAATGACGTCTCGGGCCGGATCTGGCCCGCGGGCCGTAGTTTGGTGACCCCTGGTCTAGGTGATAGGAATGAGAGAGATGACGATTAATAGGCGAAGTGAGTAGGACAAAACCTGGTCTGGCACAATCAAGGCCTGCATGCACTTATTTTCGCACTGGCGAAAGGCCGTGCAAGCTTATGGATCTTATGCTGACAAATATTATAAATAGTTCCCCCCCCCCCCCCCACTCTTCCTCCCTCCTCTCTCTCTCTTCTCTCTCTCTCTCTCTCTCTCTCCTCTCTCTCTCTCTCTCTCTCTCTCTCTCTCTCTCTCTGCTAATGCTGGTGCAATTACGTTGCTTAGAGAATATTTCAAATATCATAATAACATGATAGCAATGCTTTGACTGATCACTACTCTTATGTTCAAGCATTCTGCGGAAATTTTTTTTTTTTTTTCGCATATCCTATTTACATCGCTGAAAACAGCATTTTACCGCTGTTGTTGATGTCTTTGCAAGATTACGCACAGTATTTTGCATTGCTTACTGAGCGACAATCTCAGATACCCCTGTAAGTATCCAACGCGACCCGATTCCCTACCGAATCTCGCGCAGCTGTTTCCCCACACGTGGATATACGGGATTACGGAGAAAATCGTTAACACCTTCGCCTTGGAGACCGGTTCCGCGAAATTGCTAGATATCTAAAAGAAAAACACCCCGACAAACAAAATTGATGGTCCTACATTATTATTCTGATGATCATATTGTTCTTGTCTTGAATCATCATAAAGGTCTTTCACATAATCTGACCTCGATGTAAAATCTGATCTTTTTCTATTATGATTTTGCCATCTTTGGTTTTTAGGCAACCTGTTGATGTGTCTGTTCTTTTGTTAGTGATGTCATTAATTCTTGTGTGTATTAATTTGGTATTCCGGGTGTTGTGTTGGTTTTCAATTTCCTTGCAATTGTCCTCAGGCCCTGTTTCTTTTGCCTCTTTGCATAGCAGTAGCTTCCTAATTTTCCTGTGAATCTCTTCGTATATTTCCTTGTTATTTTTGTTATTTCTTCTTATTTCCATGAGTTTTAAGATGTTTTCCATCATCCATTTCTTGCGCCCTATTATCTTTATTTTTGGGATATCATTGTTGTTAGTGTAGCTTCTTGACTGATTTCTTTTATATTTTAAATTGGTCACTGACGTCTTGAAATAATATTGCATTGCCATATCGGACAATGCATCGAATCTTGTTCTTGACCTCTACGTTGAATTTATCTTGTATCTCCTCACTCTTCAGTTGCTGTAGATCAAATTTTGCGTTTCTATTTGTATATTTGACTTTCTTTAAGTTTATATGTAAATTGCCTAAGATTAATCTATAGTTGCAGTAGCAGTCTGCGCTTGGTAGGGGGACATAAACATTTAATATTGTTGCAAGGGAGGTTACTAGAAATTGAAAAAGAAAATGGTATACCTAGCTATAATACCAATAGTTAACATAAAAATCTTTTATTTTTATTTGATAAATAAAACATTTAATACCACAGTGACGTTTTGCAATCTTGAGAAGAAAGCTATTAAAATGTTTATACAACATTTGTTTAATCTTTTATTACTTACATTTTATTATGAACTTTTTCAATTCTACGTATATATTTAATTAATAAAACTGTAATTTTAATGACAACCAACTTGGTGAAAAGCTCGATATTTCCCCTCTGTGGGGAAACAACATTTTTTTACTGGCCTCTTATGGCCACCCACAATTTAAAGAAAATTTACTTACATTAACGGCGAAAGATCTTGGAAGTCTATGGGGTTTATGTTGATAAATATGTTTAGAGGAAATGTCATTTATGTTTGTAAATTTCATTCAATTTGAACAAATAGCTCTCTCTCTCTCTCTCTCTCTCTCTCTCTCTCTCTCTCTCTCTCTCTCTCTCTCTCTCTCTCTCTCTCTATCTATCTATCTATCTCCCCCCCCCCCTCCAAATGCTGGTGCAATTACGTTTGCTTAGAGAATATTTAAAATATACAACACGGTAGTAATGCCTTGATGGGTGCCTCCATCCCTCCGCTAGGCCTATGGGACACCCTTGGGCAAGGTGGAGTACCCGTTTAGCTCCCGATCAGGGTTACGTGAAGCCATGGGTGCAGGTGGTGGATAAGTTGAAGAGCAGCCGACAGATAGTTGTAGGTTATGGTCTCCAGCTTCACGACGGTAAGGCAGAGGATCTCTTTTTTGGGAGACATTGGCTACGGTCATCGACCAGTATGGTCACTGCTAGGAAGGAAAGCAATGGCAAACTACCTTCTTTACAGATGCCAAGAATATCATGTACTGCAGTCTTATCGATAATCAGAGAAACGGCGTAAATGGGTGCTCCATAGGAGCAGCCTCGCCCGGTAGGGGTAGTCATGTGCACCAGGTGACTCCAGACCGTTATCAGGAGACTGAGTGCAAAAGAATATCAACATTGAAAGTAGGAACTTGGAATGTAAGAACTATGAGTGGGGATGGGAAATTTGATAACATTAAGAATGAAATGTGAAGATTAAATATTTACTTTTTAGGTGTAGATGAAACCAGATGGACAGGAATGGGCATTATGACATCTGAGGAATATAGAATAATCTATTCTGATGGAGAGAAACAACAGCGAGGAGTCGCAATTATAATGGATACAGAGAGAGCAAAATCGATCAAAGGATATTGGACTGTATCAGACAGAGTGTTACTGGTGAAGTTGAGTGGAAGACCTTTTGATGTTAACGTCATACAAGTTTATGCACCAACAGCAGACAGTAGTGATGACAGCATCGATGAATTTTATAGTGATTTAGAGAAAGCCTTCAAGAAATGCAAGAATTCTGAAGTAACTATCATAATGGGTGACTTGATTGCCAAAGTTGGAAATCAACAGGACGAATGCATAGTGGGCAAGTATGGACTAGGGGAACAGAGTGAAAGAGGTTGCAGACTAGTACAGTGGGCAAAAGAACAAGATTTGATTATTGGAAACACCTGGTTTCAACAGCACCCAAGGAGATTATGGACATGGAGGCGTCTTGATCATAAGATTAGAAATCAGATTGATTACATCAACAGAAGATTTCGAAATGTCTTAAAAGTGGCAAAAACTATACCAAGCGCAAACTGCTACAGCGACCATAGATTAATCTTAAGCAATTTACATATAAAATTAAGGAAAGTCAAATATTCACCAAGAACCACAAAATTTGATCTACAAGCATTGAAGAGTGAGGAAATAAAAGATAAATTCAACGTATTGTCCGATATGGAAATATTATTTCCAGACGTCAGTGACCAATGGGAAATGTTAAAGAAATCAGTCAACCAAGCTGCAGAAAAATCCATCCCAAAAATAAAGATAATAGGACGTAAGGCATCTTAAAACTCATGGAAGTAATAAATATCAAAAATAACAAGGAAACATATGAAGAGATTCATAGGAAAATTAAAAGCTATGCAAAGAGGCAAAAGAAACATGACTTGAGGAAAATTGCAAGGAAATTGAACACCAACAAACTAACAAAAGAACACACACATCAACGGGTTTCCTAAAAATCAAAGAGGCAAAATCATAATAGAAAAAGATCAGACTTTACATGCGTGGTCAGTTTATGTGAAAGGCCTTTATGATGATACAAGAGAAGAACAATATGATCATCGGAATAATAATGAAGGTCCAGCAATTTTGAAGATGGAAGTTCAGAATGCTCTTAACCATATGAAAACCGGCAAGACCCCGGGTACAGATAACAATGATAACATCACAGTAGAAATGATCAATGCCTTAGAACAGGGGTCAACATACTTTTTTCACGGCAGGCCGGATAACTAACAAAATGACGAGCGCGGGCCGGATACTCATTCTGTACAATACTTGCGCCGGCTCCGTGGCGAAGGTGTTACGGACGCGGTTCGTAATCCCGTATACCCACGTTCGAAATACCGCTGCGAGCGATTTGGCAGCAGACAACGTTGCGCTGGTTTTTACGATATTTTATGGGTGCCGAACGTTCGAAAAGCAATGTTAAACTACTGAACATAAACTTGCCAAGACATCAACAACAGCAAACAATGCTGGTGTTGACTGAAAACGTCATGTAAAGGATATGCAACTAACTTTAACAATAATTTTAAGCTAGAACGAAAGCTCTGGGAAAAATGACGAAAAACTAAGTTAATCATGGAAAGATCGTGCAATGCACACAAACAAACAAACAAACAAACAAACAAACAAAGACAACCACCATATTTATATTTGTTTACTAAACAAAGTTATCAAAGAAGGCGACGTTAGCAAAAAAATAGTTACATCAGACATATTGTGCACATATCCGAATCTCACAAACTAAGCAGCAAAAGAGGATAGTGAGTTTTGTGAAATTGACGTGTGGCTTTCAAAATACCATCAATGTTTGGTTTGGAATTGCTGCATCCAATCAAGAGAATTGCTTTCAACTGTTCATCAATCGATCTCATTCGATGTGGTGACTTCACGGACTTCTTTTTTGAAAATGTTAGCTCACAGACATATGTTGTTCCAAACAATGATGTCATACCAGCGGCAAATTTCTTAAGTTTCGGAAACACAACATCAGGTAAGCAGCGGTACTTCCTTCTCAATGAGCTCCAACTGTAATTCAACTGGCACACCATTAAGGTTACAATCAAACGGATTCTGGAACAGAAGGATGTCACTCTCAAATCTGTCAAGATCTGAAAATCTCTCTAAACTCTTTGAAACAGTGAAAATGAGAAAGGTTTTCTCCTTCCAGTTGTGCTTCCACCAATGACAGATTTCTTCGAAATCCTTTGATGGTTCTGTAGAGATCACAGACGAGGTAATCCTTTCCCTGAAGTTTCAAGTTCAGTTCATTCATATCGACCAAAATTGACAACTTTGACAGCTAGGTAGGATCTGACAGCTGTGAATCAGCTTTATCTTTTTCAGTGAGGAAAACATTTATTTCGTATCGGAGCTTGTAAAAACGAAGCAGGACTTCACCGCAGCTAAGCCACCTGACTGATATGTGATAAGGCAAGTCACAGAATTCAAAATCAATTTCTTCAAGAAAAGCCTAGAACTGACGGTGAATGGGTGCATGTTCCCGAATGAAGTTCACAGCAGAAACTACTGGTTTCAGTACACAAGAAATATCTAAATCTTTTCCATAGAGTACTTGCTATGTACGATGCAGTGTATGAACAGACCGCACGGAATTTTAAAATCTTCCAAATGAGTCCTGATCTGCCCCAACAGACCCTTCCTCACTCCAGTCATGTTTTTTTTTCCTCATCAGCTGTAACACCTCGAAGCTGATTCCACCGAAGGTTATAGTCTTGGAAAATTGTTTGCACTTCCACGAAAATGACTTTCCCAATTGTTGCTCCGTGCCTGCTGCAAATTAACGCCAACTCTTCCGTTATCTGAAAATCCAAATTGACACCACAAATGAACACGAGAAGTTGTGACGTACTCGAGAGATCAATAGACTCATCCAGCGCCAGAGAATACTACAAGTTTCTAGCTTTCTCGCGTATCTGTAGCACTATGTTCTCTCCAAGTTCTTCTGTTCTCCGCACAACTGAACTTGCCGAAAGGCTGATAGTTCTAAAAGAAGTCAGGTCTTAGTCAGATATGACTGAGCTACCGTATGACAGTAGACGGTACTACCTGCTTTCTGTCAGCGCCGAATGTTGGGCGGCGCTTACCAAACCCGACACCCCACATTGTGCCAACGGCTTCGGGCGGAAGAGTGCAATTGGGAGGGTACTAGCCTTATCCTGGTGCGAGGAAATGCAACCCAAAGACAAAATAAGTCATGGCAGGGCAGACCAGGCCCTAAGCCTTGGTTGGCAGCTGGTCTAGGATCGAAGCTCCGACAGGCGGACAGTTAGAGCATTGCTTTGCTGATCCGGCAGCTTCTGCAGCTTGTTGTCACAGACTGAAGTATAGAGGTCTGAGATCTGCCTCAAGATAGAAGACCACCGGGAAGAGTGGTCAACCTCAAGTAGATCAGAGGTAACACAGTGCCCCGATATGAGGTCAGGGTAGGTGATAGGAAGGGGGACTATTAACTAGTTCTCTCATGAGACACGGAGGCGTCGACCAGATAGTTAGTACTCTGGTCACGGCAGAATCACGCCTACGTGATAGCCACGGAGAAGTGGATTGCCACTCAATAAGAGACGGCTGCTATAAGCGTGCTGAGTGTGACAGCACGCAAAAAGCCGAAGGACGCACAAGGTCCTTCCGCGTACTGTGTAGCCACGCGAGTAGGAAAGTCAGACTGGAGACTGACTTCTTAGCGAGCGCATCGTTTAGTGTCGATAGGAGTTTTTTGTAGCCAAGTAGATAGAGATTAGCAATAGAGTTAGGAAACTAGTGATAGGTAATTCTGTGGCTTTGTGTGTGATTTGATAGCGACTGTTTTGTAAATGTAAAGAGCCAACGGCAATAAAATGTATCATCCATTTCCTCTCACACGACTTGCAAGTTCCTTGTGTGGTGCGAGAGAAGTAATCCTGTAATGCCTGAAACATCGGTTGCTGACAGGCTAGGATTAATTTGGTGTCAGAAGTGTGGCTTGGACAAATGTTCAAGCTATTACACTCACCCACGGCTCTAGACTAAGGTTACTAGTAGTGAATTACAGGGTTTAATTTGTGTCAGTGACTTATGACGTGTGCAGACTAGAACAAGTTGCGAGCTGGGCTGTGCCTATCGTGACAAATTAATGTTTATTTGTGTTTATTGAAATATTATGTACTTAAATCATGTGTTCTTCGAAGTTGTAAGTATTGATATTATGATTTTCTTTCATTTATTTATGTAATTACTTATTTGTTTATGAATAATTATCAAATATGATTCATGGCGGAGCGATACACATGCCAGCAACATTATCGATTTTTGCAAGCTAAAAATAGCGCTGCCCCTCTGACGTATTGCGATTGACAAGCAGTTGTTTTACGCCATTTGCATTCAGCATCTGATTGTTTACAAATCGCCAAGCTGTTGCCCGCCTGAATCTGTGCTTTATATTAACTATTATTTGTTTATTTAAGTTAGTGAATGAATATATTTATTTATTTAAACATTATTATCACATTTATATTTATTTCAAAGCATTTATTGAATTTTTTTCGTACTTTTCCTATTTGTTTACCGTCGCGATGGCACTACTTTTGGCTATGCAAATTAAACTTGGTCTGCACAACACTTCCATAGATTAAACTAGAATAGGAACGAAAGGCATAAGACGGTAGAACGAAGACAGGACATTGACATTTAATATTAATTAAAATACATTGTATTTGTCCGGGGGCATGTCATTGTGATTGTACCAAATTGTCAAAAATTATATGTCGTTCGCAATTTGTTAATTGTTGCTGCTCTTGTGAACCAGGGTGAACAACAGCTGGTTAGAAAAGTAACTCGTGTGTATGCTGAAGTGCCAAACGAGGGGACCTGAGTTGTCAAACGATTGTGCCTGAATTTTTTGGAACATTAAGATGAGTATACCCAACGTATTTGGCATGCAATGTGATTAATAATGCATCTCTTTTTCAGCGTGTGATGCATTAGCATATTTTTGTGCTCTGTTTTTCAGGATAAAATTTTCCAGGTTATAAACTAAGAGTACAATTGGTAGTGCTCAGAGATTAAGAAACATAACATATCTAAGATAAATAAGTGATTAAAGAGGTCAGTGCCTGTTAACACTAGCTAATTACCCAACAACATGGCTACTTTAGCTGATTTCATAAAAGCAGGTAAAGAATTACAATACACAGGAAAGGAGCTAGAACAATATGCTGATCAAAAATTTAAAGAAGCAAAAGATGCTGAGAGAGCTGAACGGATACGAAAAGAGTATGCGGAGAGAGATGAACGCGCACGAGAAAGACAACACCAGATAGAACTAGCTGAGATAACAAAACAAAAAGAATTAGAAATTAAGCAAAAACAGTTAGAACAAGATAAGGAAATTAAACAGAAGGAATTAGAATTAAAACAAAAGCAATTAGATCAAGAAAAAGAACTAAAGCAAAGAGAGATAGATGAGATGGCAAGAGTTAAGGAAAAACAAATACAAGTAGAATCAGAGACACAGTTAAAGATGAAAGGTATGGATGTAGACTCACACGTAGAGATCTCTGCTACTAAACTAACAAGTCAACAAGAAGAAAATAAGTTCAATAAATACAAAAATATTATTAAACCATTCTGTAAAGAAGATTCCATATCAGCCTGGAAAGAAAATTTCGAGCATCAGTTTAAATACCACCAAGTTCCAATAGAGATGTGGGCTATGATTTATATGAAGAACCTGAGTGGTGAGCCCCTTAAGGTGATAGAATCAATACCCACTGATCTTAGATCTAACTATCAGTACATCCATGATAGGATAATGCAACACTTTTTACTTGATGCCCCTGGGTATCAGGTTCAGTTCTCAAATTTAAAACCAAAACATAGTGAGACTTTCATTGATTACGTCTCAAATGTCCAAAGTGTACTAAATAGGTGGCTTAATGCAGCTAACATAGGAAAAGACTTTGACAGACTTAAAAATTTAATAGCCATGGATAAAGTCATATCCACTATACCATCTCCTTTCGCTAAATTCCTGCAGCAGTCAGACATTGAGACCATAGAACAATTTGAAAAGAAAGGCTCTGCATATTTTTCCTCAAATAGAGATATTTTTAAGACATCAAATAGCGACTCTGAAATAGTTTCTTTTGTAAAGGACCAACCTAAAAACTATCAGAGTAATAGAAAACCATTTCATAGAGTCGACAATAAAGATAAGAAAGTGTCGAAATGTGTCCACTGTCAACTTTTGCATGACACTTATTCTATGTGTGATAAATCGCCTAACTATCCGGCACATCTTGAGAATGTCATTACGAAGCAACAAAACAAGAGAACTGCATACAGGCGTGCAGTCAAATGCTTCTTCTGTTCCAGCTACGGCCATTATTCAAATAAGTGCCTGGGCCGCCAACGTATGAAAGCCAACAATGCTATTTTGATTGATACATCTTCTGATAGTGGTAGTGAGACTGAGTGTGAAGTTGAGAATGTATTACCTTTTAAGCAATCTGAAGATGTTTGTTGTGTGAACGATGTATTAAGCTTTGACAATTGTGACCAATGTCACCAATTTCATGCAGACGGCAAACTTACATGTGGGCATATTGTAACATCCTCCATAGAGAATGCAAATGCATCTATAGCCTCCAGAGGCAATCTATTGTTTCACTCTGCAATGGTCAATGAGAAGCCATGCCGATGTTTGCTTGACAGTGGGAGCTCTATTATTGGTGTGAAAAAGGAACTTGTTAATCCAAAGGATTATACTGGTGACTCTGTAAAATGCCGGACTTTTTCTGGTAATATAGAAACCTATCCTCTGGCAAGAGCCCGTATAAACACCCCGTTCCTTTCTGGTACCTTTACATGTGCAATTCTAGACAACCCTTGTACTGAGTTAATTCTTGGGTGTCTACCCCATCTAAGGCACTGTACAGATGAAGAAATATCTTGTCTGGGAGGAGAAGAATGGTTTCACTCCAGTGAACAGTACAGAAATCATCAAACATCACAGTCCTAACAAAAGTGCTAGACCCATAACACTTGAAACTGATCAAGACGTAATGATGCTACTACCAGACAAGCATAATAAAATGGTAACTTCATGGCAAGGGCCTTTCAAGATGATACAAAAACTTTCGGATGTCGACTATGAAATATCGATAAACGGACACTTAAAGATATTTCATGTCAACATGTTGAAACCCTACTTTTCACGACAAGAGACAGAAGTAAAGACAGACGAACACATTGCACCCACACCTAGTAATCAGACGACAGACGTACACAACGCAACTACACTAGTTAGCGAGACTGGCAAATCCGACGAGATGCATACACTTAGTGAGAATACAGAATACGCACTTAGCACCACTACCGTACTGAATCAGGTAGACGACGACGGAATGGAACTACCTGTTCCTATTGTAGACAAGACTGCGACATTAGATAGCATACGGATAGAACAGGGACTAACAGACGTTCAACGACGACAATTAATAGAATTAGTGACGGAGTATAAAGACATATTTTCTGACATTCCAGGTAGGACGGACAGGATCGAGCACTCCATTCTGCTTTCGGACTCTAAGCCTATCAAATGCAGGCCGTACTCTATCCCACTCAGCTATAGAGAAAGTCTAAATAAGGAAATTCTTAATTTAGAAGCTAGTGGGATCATCCAGAAATCTACATCTGAGTACTCCTTTCCAATCGTCCTAGTTAAGAAAAAAGACTCCACAATTCGTCTGTGTGTGGACTATAGAAAGCTCAACAACGTCACTAAGATCGACGCAGAACCAATTCCTTCCTGCGAAGATCTTATTCTTGACATGTCCACCTCCAAAATCTTTTCTAAATTAGATCTTACTAAGGGATATTGGCAGGTCCCTATGCAGACTCAATCCATTCATCTTACTGCTTTTTCAACACCTTTAGGACTTTACGAGTGGCGTTTTCTTCCTTTCGGACTTCGAAACGCTCCTGCCACTTTCGTACGCTTAACTAGAGATCTACTTCATGGAGTGACGAATACAGTGACGTATATAGATGATATATGTGTCCATACAGATAACTGGACAACACACTTACTGAAACTAAGACATGTCTTCGATAGGTTGCGACTCTTCGGTCTCACTGTCAAACCGAGCAAAGTCGAATTGGGCCTACAAGAAATTGATTTTTTGGGTCATGTCATTTCACAAGGTCAACTAAAAACTGACAATAGAATTATTACCAAAATTATGAACCTGACCATGCCTACAACAAAGAAGCAGGTCAGAAGCCTTTTGGGGTAGTAAATTACTATAGCAAGTTCATACCAAACTTAGCTGAAATTACAAGTGTATTTTCAAATGTTTTAAAAGCATCTGTAAAATTAGATGTCAAAGATGCATTATTAATTTCTGCATTGTCAAAATTGAAAATCCTGTTTAGTAATGTACCAATCCTCCGCTTGCCTAATCCTAGGCTCGTTTATTATCTTAGGACAGATGCCAGCAGGATCTCCATCGCTGCAGTACTAGGCCAGTTTTATGATGGCATCTTCCATCCGATTTGCTACGTGAGCCGCAAGATCACACCTGCTGAGTCCAGATATTCCATATCAGAGTTGGAAGCCCTAAGCGTCATCTATGCGGTGAGGAAGCTGCATCGATTTCTAGCGGGTGTTCACTTCGTTGTCCAGACTGACAACTCCCCAATCACGGTCATACAAAGTGGTGTGCATCGGAATGACCGTATCTACAGGTGGTCGTTAATACTACAAAATTATACTTTTAGTATAGAGCATATTAAGGGTAAGGACAACATTCTGGCTAGATACCCTTAGTCGACCATCTGAGGTAGAAATACCGGAGATTCCACATAAGAGTGTAGAGTAATATAGGTTAAATTAGTACATTAGAATATTCTATGTGAAATATTTTACGAATACATAGACATTATGTTCTGAACTATGTACTAAGAACAGTGAACTACCATGTGTCCGTAGACATCAAAATAAGAACTGTGCTCCGAGAACAAATATATCACCATGTGAACTGAGACAGCTCGTTACTTACTAAGCTCCATATGTGTTCCGGTGAATCATCTGTGTTAAGCAGGGAAAAACAGTGTCAGAACAGTACATAAATAACAGACACGAAAATACTTGTCTACGACACCAGCGAACTCTACAAGTGCAATACCCATAGGACACAAGTATGACTGTGTAACGTATTTAATATACCCAGGACAATTGTGTATATATATATAGTATGCCAATGAAAGCAATTTCTGAACAATAGGGCAACGACTAACCTGGGGTATTTTAATACCATGTGTATATATATACTTATTGTGATATGTATTATAACGTTTTAATATAGTGATAAATTATAGTTAAATTAGGTCACTCTAAGATACATTTAGAGTTAGGAAATATAATAGTTTTCATTTTTTTAGTAGTTTAGATAGATCATTAATTTACCCACTTAGTTAGCTTAAAAGTAGATTAGGGTAGTAATTTAAACGTAATAACAGCTAATTATAAACTAGGATAAAAAGTTTAGATAGTAATAGTACCATTTAGGTTGTTACATTTCACTTTGTTTCATTTCATTTGAATTCATTCCATCTTAATGAACCAGTCCATTTAACAAACTTGTTCATTTAGTATTATGATTAGTTTACACCAGATAGGATATAAGGATTATACAAATAAACATACACCATTTACACCATTTAGAGTAAGAATATCAATCATATATTTTTTTCATTTAAAAACATTAGTTATAATTTTATTATATTTCACATTACCCATGTTAGAAAGGTACATAATTTATTACATTTCACATTACCCATTTCAGAAAGGTACATAATTTATTACATTTCACATTACCCATTTCAGAAAGGTACATAACTCATCTCACATCAGTTTCATTTTAAATAGTTAGATTACTTCCCTTAAATTAGATTAAAGTAGGTAACACATTAAATAGATATTTAGAGAACTAGTATTAATATTTCAGTATTTAGAGTATTATTTCAGTAGAATGTAGTCATTAATACCAGGGTACAAACCATCAACCCTTTTTCTTACATGTAAATATGTTGTAAATACATGACTCGTGCAGCAATTTACGCACAGTCATTAAGCTCAACTTTGTCAAACTGAGCCAAACTTGTACAGTGTCACTTCAAGGTTTTTAAACAGTTGGGAGGATAAAAGATGTGTGACAGAAGTGTGAAAGTGAGAGAAAAGGGAAAATATACAAGAGAGAATGGGGACAACCAGCGGATTTTTTTCTGCCGCTCAACGCGACTTTTTATTTTTTGTCTGCGTCAAGTGTTTGCTTTCGATGTTGAAAATGTGCTGTCTTGAATGTGTTGTGTGTAGTTTAGTGTAGATCTTAGAGAAAGTATTTTAAGTCTCATAAGACGGAAACGTAGTCACGAATTAGTGTTATACACTTGTTTGTGGCCACATTTAACCGAATTATGGCACTTGAAAACTAACTTACATACACATGATAGATAGATACACATGCTAGAATGTAGATTATATTATTCATTACATCCAGACACGCAAACAACCAGAAAAACACACATGTAAATTGCATACATTTTGTGTAGACCAAAGGGAGATAACTCCGGGTCAGGGGACATAATAGACAACGAAACACTAACTTAACAGTGAAAGATAACTTTACACGCGGAAGCGAGATAGGTAAAGCCTGTCGCACACAGCTTGTGTAATGGTTGTTTAATATTATATGAGGGGACATGAAGCAATTCATGTGTTGACCCTAAGAAAGTCAACTTTGTTTGGGTAGTGAGTTAATTTACTATTTGAGGGCAGGTCTTATAAGACAACGGTCCGGTTCAGACATACCTCTAACTAATATAATATTGCGATTGAGAAGAGGGCTCACGCCAACCAAACAAGTTTGTGGCGATTGCCAGTAGCCAAGTAAAGTGATACTACATTGTGACAATAGTCAGTAGAAGTCTATTGAGTTACCCAAAGCCAGGTTATCAGCAGTCTTTGACAAAAATTAGATACACTAATTTTTTAGAAACCTCTTGCATAACAACCAAGGAGTCAAAGTTGGTGACGCAACACAGGAGGGGAGGGTGTGTGTCAAAGACTGAAGTATAGAGGTCTGAGGTCTGCCTCAAGATAGAAGACCACCGGGAAGAGTGGTCAACCTCAAGTAGATCAGAGGTAACACAGTGCCCCGATATGAGGTCAGGGTAGGTGATAGGAAGGGGGACTATTAACTAGTTCTCTCATGAGACACGGAGGCGTCGACCAGATAGTTAGTACTCTGGTCACGGCAGAATCACGCCTACGTGATAGCCACGGAGAAGTGGATTGCCACTCAATAAGAGACGGCTGCTATAAGCGTGCTGAGTGTGACAGCACGCAAAAAGCCGAAGGACGCACAAGGTCCTTCCGCGTGCTGTGTAGCCACGCGAGTAGGAAAGTCAGACTGGGGACTGACTTCTTAGCGAGCGCATCGTTTAGTGTCGATAGGAGTTTTTTGTAGCCAAGTAGATAGAGATTAGCAATAGGGTTAGGAAACTAGTGATAGGCAATTCTGTGGCTTTGTGTGTGATTTGATAGCGACTGTTTTGTAAATGTAAAGAGCCAACGGCAATAAAATGTATCATCCATTTCCTCTCACACGACTTGCAAGTTCCTTGTGTGGTGCGAGAGAAGTAATCCTGTAATGCCTGAAACATCGGTTGCTGACACTTGTCTTGTTCCAGATGTATAGGTGTTAACTTTCCTCTGGAGTGTACTAGGCAGGCCGAGAGAGGGATCATGCTGCATGGGCAACACATGATTTCTTTATCTTAGCCCAGGCTTTGTGCTATGGAGAGGCAATAACTCCATCCCTGGTCTTAACCGGTCTCGGAATCAAAGCGAGAGGCAACTGTTACGGGTTATAAGTCCTTGTCAGTTGGCGTAGACATGGGGCGCCACGCGTTGCCTCTGACGGTGGGAGACACCTACAGGTGTCACTGATCAGCTACCGCCCGCCTCAAGCTGGGCAGCCCCCGGCCAATTGGGTGCTGATCCGCCACAGCCTGCCTGCTTCAATGGGTGCTTGGGGCTAGGACAAAATCTGAATCGCAGGCTGTAAAACCAATGCACCAGGTACTAATAAAAAGAATAATAGAAACCTCAAGCTACGGCTTGCAACCTGGAACGTGAGAACCATGTGTCCAGGATTTTCCACTGACTTGACAAATATTGACGATGTGAGAAAAACGGCTGTGATTGATGCTGAACTCAATCGTCTTAACATTGATATTGCTGGCCTGCAGGAGACTCGCCTCGCTGAGGAAGGGTCACTCAGGGAAAACAATTACACCTTTTTTTGGAAGGGAAGAGGGCAGGCAGAAAAAAGGCAACACGGTGTGGGCTTTGCAGTGAAGAATTCGCTACTGGGAATGATTGATATCCCAGCTGGAGGTAATGAAAGATTATTATCACTGCGCTTGGCAACCTCTTGTGGATTTGCCACCATTCTCACTGCATATGCACCGACACTCACTTCCTCTGATGATGTGAAAGATACGTTCTATGAGCAGCTAGACTCTGCGATCAAGGCAGTTCCAAAATCCGACTACATTTATATGCTCGGTGATTTCAATGCTCGTGTGGGCAAGGACTCGAGTTCATGGCCAGTGTGCCTTGGAAAATACAACATCGGTCGCATGAATGATAATGGGCAAAGGCTGCTGGAGCATTGCACTAGAAATGACCTATGTATTACAAACTCCTTTTTTAAAACAAAAGAGATGCATAAGGTCACATGGAAACATCCAAGATCCGGCCATTGGCATCAGCTGGACTTCATTATCACACGGAGACAACATCTGAACCATACATCATTAACTCGAAGTTACCACAGTGCTGACTGTGATACAGATCATTCTTTGGTTGTTGCAAGGGTTAGACTGAGACCAAAGAGAATCTACACAGCTAAACACAAGTCTAGCCCCATGATTAATATTATTAACACTCACGATCCTGGAAAGTGCTTTGAATTTCAACAGCAACTTGAGGACGCTTTCAATGATACATCAGAAAATTGTATAGTAAATGATAAATGGAGTAAACTTAAGGAAACTATTTATAAAACAGCGGTAGGGGTTTACGGCACTGTGGATCATAAGAGGCAGGACTGGTTTGCGGCAAACAGCCAGATACTGCAGCCCTTGATTGATAAAAAGAAGATAGCTCTCTTAAGAAACAAGGAAAGACCAACGCGTAACACTCTGAGTGAGCTGAAGCAAGCGAGGAAGGATGTACAAAAGGCTGCCAGGCAGTGTGCGAATGACTATTGGATCAAGTTATGTGAGTCCATTCAAATCGCAAGTGATAAGGGAAACATCAGAAGCATGTATGAAGGGATAAAGAAAGCCTGTGGTCCAATGATCAAAAGAAGTGCACCGCTGAAAACCTTGACTGGAGAAATCATCACTGATAAGAAACAGCAGATGGATAGATGGGTCGAGCACTATTTAGAGCTTTACTCAAGTGAGACCAAGCTGGCGGATGATGCCCTCAACGCCATAGAGGCCCTGCCAACTCTTGACCACCTGGACACACTTCCCACTATAACAGAAGTTAAGTGTGCTATAAATGAGCTTGCATCTGGCAAGGCTCCAGGTAAGGATGGGATTCCAATAGAGGTGATCAGGAGTGGGCAAGACACCCTCGCTCTACAGATCCACCAGCTAATAGAGCTATGCTGGCGAGAAGGACAAGTCCCACAGGATTTCAAAGATTCAAACATCATAACGCTGTACAAGAACAAGGGAGATCGGTGCGACTGCAACAACTATAGGGGTATCTCACTTCTGTGTATTGTTGGGAAAGTATTTGCCAGAATTGTCCTGCGCAAACTTCAAGTCCTGGGAGATCAAGTCTACCCCGAATCACAGTGCGGCTTCCGTCAGAACCGGTCTACCATTGATATGATATTCTCATTGCGACAGATGCAAGAAAAATGCCGGGAACAAAATCAGCCACTGTTTATTGCCTTCATCGACCTCACAAAGGCATTCGATTTGGTCAGTCGTGAGGGTCTGTTCAAAGCACTAAAGAAGATTGGCTGTCCACCAACTCTTCTGTCCATTGTGGAATCGTTCCACACAGGCATGAAGGGTATAATCAAGTTTGATGGCTCAACTTCAGAAGAGTTTGAAATCAAGAGTGGAGTTAAGCAAGGTTGTGTACTAGCCCCCACCCTCTTTGGGATATACTTTTCACTTCTACTGAAATATGCCTTTCGTGATCAGGATGACGGTATATACATTCACTCACGCTCAGATGGTGGCCTCTATAATGCTCAGAGATTGAAGGCCAAGACCAAAATTAGCAGGGTACTAATCAGAGAGTTGCTTTTTGCGGATGATGCTGCGATTACGACCCACTCTGAGGAAGAATTACAACATCTACTATCTGCATTCTCCAATGCTTGTTCTGAATTTGGTTTAACAATTAACAAAAAGAAGACACAGATTATGTCACAATGTGCACATGGTGTACCATCAATCTTTATTGACGACGCCGAACTGGAGATAGTAGACCATTTTACATATCTTGGATCAGAGGTAAATAGCAAATTATCCCTCGATCAGGAAATCAACATCAGGATTGGCAAGGCAGCAACAACAATGAACATGTTTGCAAAAAGAGTCTGGGAGAACAGGAAGCTTACTGCCAAAACAAAAGTCCTCGTCTACCATTCCTGTGTCCTTAGTACTCTTCTTTATGGCAGTGAAACCTGGACAACTTACTCACGCCAAGAGAAACGTTTAAACAGCTTTCATATGCGGTGTCTGCGAAGAATACTTGGTATTAAGTGGCAAGACAAAATCACAAATACTGAAGTATTGGAAAGATCAGGTTGTGTGACGGTGTATTCCATGCTCAGTCTTCGTAGACTTAGATGGATAGGACACGTTAGGAGGATGGATGATGGTAGAATACCAAAGGACATCTTTTTTGGTGAATTACAGACGGGTAGGAGATCTCAGGGTCGGTCTCTACTACGATACAAAGATGTGTGTAAGCGGGACATGATTGATACAGGCATTGATAATGCACAATGGGAGCACATCGCCGCTGAACGTGTTGCATGGAGGGCAACTATCAGAAATGGAATAAAGACAAAGGAGAAAATGATTGCAGATAAAGCACACACAGAGCGTGAGAGACGTAAGATGGTGCAAAATGGTGGAAATGACCATGTTTTCACATGCACCTACTGTGGGCAAACATTTGCAGCAAGAATTGGCCTTACCAGCCACACTCGCCACCGCCATGGGTCGTAGTTATTGCCATATCTTATTCTTTTCGTTCATCCGGAGTGTTTTTTCAGATGTGATTGCGGTGTGCGTTAGGCACCCTCGGGTTGAAAACCCTTAGGTCACACATCCGGCTTTCGCGTGCATTTTTGACCAGGTTAGCAATCCTGGGAGACTCTCACTTTTGTGGTACCGTCCACATCCCAGCTGGTCAAGTTCGAACAGTCGAGGACTTCGGTCATCCCTCAAGAGAAGGAAGGCACAGTCCGTAGCATTTTCCGCCATCCTAGGTTGCTTCCATAGTTGCAGGGCCGACACATATCGCCATGATACTGGGCTCACCGAGGGAATGGTCACGTCATGCTCATGGCTGCTTTAATTCCTCACTTCAATATATTGGGCTTTTCGTTCGCCCCGGGCCGTTCCCGCACAAACCAGACAGGTCTGCAGAAGGTATTCACTCAGCGAGTTTTCGCACATGTGCTTGTCGTTGCGCCCGTCAGAGCTGTTCCAGGCACGACAGACATTCGGAAAACTACCTAGTCAGAGCTGTTCCGAACAAGAGCGGCATTCGGAAACTAGGTAGTCAGAGCTGTTCCTAGCACGGGAGACATTCGGACGAGACATTTCACTCGGACGTAAATGCGTAGTGTCAATTTTTAGTTTGCCACCCGTAGGACGACACTTCCGACTTCCGGCGGGCATTTTTTAGTGAGGTTAGCCTTCCTCTGGTTTCGAGACACGTTAGACTGTTGTAATGTCACCCACATCTCAGCTGGTCAAGATAGAACGATCAACGATATCGTGGTCTGCCCTCAAGGGAAGGCAGGGGCAGACCATGGGCATTATCTCGCTATCCAAGGAGGCTTCCATAATTGCAGAGTCGGCACATATTGCTCTCATATTGCAACCTAGGATGGGCTCACCCAAGGAGTTTCCACGTCCTGCTCATGGCTGCTTTAGTTCCTCACTTCCATGTGTTGGGCATCCCACTTACCACTGATCGCTCAATCACACACCAGGAGCGGTCAGACTGCGAGTGACATCCACTCGGTAAGCTTTTGCTTGTGACTTCAGACCACGCAATAGGTTCGCTCGCCGTGCGTTCCATTTCGCGTTGATGAGACATTCTTCCACTTTTGTCTACACTCTCTATGAGTTAGATACAGACAGTTTCCGTAACCCTTCGACTGGGGCACTTTTCTGACTTTTTTGTACTCGCTCACGAGGTAGGCTACATGTGCTGCCGGCTCAGCACCTTACCTTCGTGCAGCAGTGTACGGGAAACGGCCAGGCCCCTTCATCCGGGAATCTCTCATATCCCCCAGCTGAGAGCCTTCGAACATGTATCAGACCTGAGCATGTAGCTTGCTCAGTATCATGTTTCTATTTTCCGGTAGACGGGTATCGGCCTGGCTCTCAGATCCGAGGGTTTGTGGCTTAGAGGCGTTCAGCTACAGCCCTCGACAGTGAACCTTAAGAGTTTCCGGTAGACTGGTATCGGCCTGGCTCTCAGATCCGAGGGTTTGTGGCTTAGAGGCGTTCAGCCACAGCCCTCGACAGGGAGCCTTAAGAGTTTTGTCAGGACCAAAAACGTCTGCCTTCGTGCACCTTTTAAACTTTTGACTGTTATCCTCAGTCTATACCTGCAGAGCAGCAGGTTGTGTCTCTCTTAGTCTGGTCCCTATCCCATAAGCTGTCCGATATGTAGTTTTTCATCCATCGGCAAGCAAATGGGGTCGATGGGACACGCAAGCTCCCCCACCACGTCAAGGTGGAGACACATCGGGGGAGTTATTGCCATATGACAGTTATTAAGCCTTTTTGAAGCACAATGTACCAAACTATCGTCTGTCAAGACGGAAAGGTGCCAATGTAATGTAATGCAATGATAGTTCTAAACAAATCGGCTTTCTCAGGACACAAGTCATTTGCTGCTTCGATCACACACACTCTTTAATGACTTTGCCATCAGTAAACGGTTTTCCTCGTTCTGCCATATTATGCACTGTTTTGTAACTTGTACGAGTGACAGATTCATTTTCAGCAAATTTTCTCGTGAAGAGATTTCTTTACTTTTCAAAACCACGTTTAATGGTTTCATATTTCCCAGAGCGTAATTTTCCAGAAAACTTTGAATATGTTGATGGATGTTATGTTTCGTAGATGAATAAGACATTACATTAGAAACATAATTAAAATCCTATTGAAACACAAGAAAAGCAGAGGACTAGAGGTCACTGGTGAAGCTACAGCTCATCAAAGGTACATATACAGTTTATAGGTACCTTTGTGTAACCGCACAGAGATGATAGCGATAATAGCACAACGCCGACAGTTCATGGGCCGTAGAAGAATAGAGGAATAAGAAGACAAAGAGAATCTCATTCTATCTCTACGGCTAACAAGTATAAACAACGATTTAGAGATATCAGAAGAAATTCAGGTCAGTGTACAGGGAATCAGAATAATGTAATTGTAAAGATACAACAACATCTGATTAATAATGCCAATGCCCTAATACATAAAATTCATGATTAGATGCAATGACAAAATAGGCATCCCCATGAATAAACATACACATGATAATCCTTCACAGTACAATTGATATTCCATCACAGCTTGTGTAGTCATCCAACACAGTACAATTGATATTCCATCACAGCTTGGGTAGTCATCCAACACAGTACCAATGATCTTCCATCACAACATGGGTAGTCATGCAACACGGTACCAGTGATCCTCATCACAGCATGGATAATCATCTAACATTGTAACTGTAGTCTGATACACAACACCAGCAATTATCAGACAAAAAGATGGAACAAAGGTCATTCATTCAGTAGCATGTCCTTTGCAGAACCTCGCTCCCATAACAACCTTCCGGAAAACCTCTCGATCATAAGCAAGATTTCCCGCTTCAGATACATCCATCTGGAGATCATCCGCCACATCCTGCACCCATCTTCTCTTTGGCCTTCCTCTTCCTCTCTTCCCAGGCATATATCCCTCCAGTATTGTTCTCAGGCACAGACATAACTATTATATTCCTATATTCCTATTTAAACTATGAAGGTTCGTTCAAAACTCACCCCACAGCAGATAATCGTCAATCCACAATCAAGATCCTCTTGGATCTTTTGGATCTTCACAGGGCCTGTCTACCCTCTCAACTGCGGTCTGGAAAAACAGTGGCAACGCTCGGCCGGGCCTGGTGCATGTTCGCCCATCTACTTGGTAGTGGCTCAGGGGTTTAAGTTCAAACCCTCTGCTGAAAATTAGACATCAGCATCTCTTCGGCCTAAGTTGTTCCCAATGCCAAAGACGCAGGAACATGGCTTTACTGGGCACGCCAACACAACATCCCAGTATCCTATACATTTTTTACCAGGGTATCAAGGGATATGCTACTCCATACTCTTGTAGAGTCGCGGCAGGCGGCTTCATTTGGTAATATAATATATCTCATAAGGTTCGCAAAATTTATAAATAGGGCCACCTAAATAAACAACCTAGTGCAGCCAGGAGGTCTCCACACGTGTGAAGATCTCCTATTAATAATAATAATAATAATAATAATAATAATAATAATAATAATAATATTTACATTTAAATTGTATTACAACGTCTCGTGTTTCATAGTTATATCAAGGAAGTTCGAGTACCGACGGCTGGCCGGATGAAATGACGTCTCGGGCCTGATCCGGCCCGCGGGCCGTAGTTTGGTGACCCCTGCTCTTGTAGATCACACACAGAGAGAATCTCAGACAGCGCATGAACTCCCTCAGTTACCACAGAGATGCACCTGTGTGGGTAGCAATGTAGAAGTCATGCTGGAGTGCAAGGTTCGGTTTGATCCATTAGCTTAAAACAAAAGGTAAGAGGATCTTCATTGCGCTGGGTTTTATCCCATCCAGCCGTCTCTCTCCGCTGATTGGCTGCCTGCTGAAACTTGCACATTACGAACTTTATAGCCCGAGTGATTACACCCGAGGTCTCTGGAAAAAATTTTTACGCATGAAGCCAATGGCAGTGTGTGAAAATGTAGCAGACGACCAGACCACTTTGCCATGGGAAATCCATTGTTGGCTTCAAGATCATGAGCAGTTAGAATACGCGTGATGGACATGGCAGACATTTGGAAGACTCTAGAACAGTGTTTCCCAACCTTTTTTGTGCTATGCCCCACCCAAGCCTTTCTGAAATTCTTATGCCCCTTTCCCAACATATACATTATTTTTAATATTCAAAAATTGAAATGTTCACTAAAGAAACTTGAATGATAGGTTTTAGAAAGAAATCACTAGGAAATTATTGAGCAAACACAGTAAGTAAATTTTCAAAACATATAATGGAGAACTACAATATACAAAACACTGATTAGACCAGTTGTGCTGTATGGCTCTGAAACCTGGAGTACAACTAAAGGAGACGAAGCCTTGTTACAAACCTTTGAGAACAAAGTCTTAAGACGCATCTTTGGGCCCATTAGGGATACACAAAGTGGAGAGTGGAAAAGAAGAAGCAACAAAGAAAGACATTTATGATCTGTTTAAGTCCCCGCTAATCACTGGTATCATGAAGGCTAATAGACTGCAATGGCTGGGGCATATAGAAAGAATGGAAGATAATAGGGAAACAAAACTCGCTTACACTCAAGAAATAAATGACCGTAGACCCCGAGGTAGACCAAGAAGACGGTGGAGAGATAATATACATACAGACCTACAAGCACTTGGAATCAGCGACTGGCAAGAGAAGGTCAACCAGAGAGACGAATGGAGACGGCTTGTATCTGCAGCAAAGAACCTCAATGGCTCGGAATGCTGAAGAAGAAGATAATGGAGAACTGCAATTCAAGTACACAATAATTTTAATGAAAGATTTTTCTATATTATTTTAATTATTAGTAATTATTTATTATTTAAATTTAGTGAGATCCTTGCGCTTGATGCTTGCTGCAAAGAGATTTTATGTCAGGTGCCAATTTAGATAACTTCAGTCTCAAGTCTCCCCGTTTTATTATATCCAGCCGATTTCTTCCATTTTCGAATTGCCCCCCTTAACAATCGAATTGCCCCCCTGTGGGGCGTGGGCCCCACGTTGGGAAACATCTAGAATGACTGCAAGCTGAAGATACACTAACAGAGACATGGCAGACATTTGGAAGACTCTAGAATGACTGCAAGCTGAAGATACACTAACAGAGACATGGCAGACATTTGGAAGACTCTAGAATGACTGCAAGCTGAAGATACACTAACAGAGACATGGCAGACATTTGGAAGACTCTAGAATGACTGCAAGCTGAAGATACACTAACAGAGACATGGCAGACATTTGGAAGACTCTAGAATTACTGCAAGCTGAAGATACACTAACAGAGGACATGGCAGACATTTGGAAGACCTCTAGAATGACTGCAAGCTGAAGATACACTAATAGAGACATGGTAGACATTTGGAAGACTCTAGAATGACTGCAAGCTGAAGATACACTAACAGAGACATGGCAGACATTTGGAAGACTCTAGAATGACTGCAAGCTGAAGATACACTAACAGAGACATGGCAGACATTTGGAAGACTCTAGAATGACTGCAAGCTGAAGATACACTAACAGAGACATGGCAGACATTTGGAAGACTCTAGAATGACTGCAAGCTGAAGATACACTAACAGAGACATGGCAGACATTTGGAAGACTGTGACAGAACGCGATTATCTGTCTTGGGTCGTCAAGATTCCGCACTATTTTGGCGCGTCATCGGGGACTTTCCCAGCTAAGAATAGACTGAGGGAAGCCGATGAAGGACTTACGATCTAGAATATTCTCGAAACACCGAAATTCGAGTAACCCGTGATGCTGGGTATCGCTCTAAATTCTCGTGCAGAGAGATCTAGAAACTCTAGGCGGGGAATGACGGTTTTCCCGAGAAAGTATCTTTTCTCGAGAAGCACTCGCTTCTAGTGCGCATTGAGTTGGCACGAAGCGGGAATGTGGCTAAATCAGTCATTCACTTACTGTCGTTGCCACAGAATAGACGCAGGCCGAATGTGAGCCGTTTTGTGTGCGTCTCCCCTCAACCATTATGCGGCTGACTGTTAGAGCAAGGAAGCTGAGAAGCCCTTGAAACAGTTCGGAGCTGTCTGGAGGTCTGGTTGTCCAATACAGGTAGATAATTGTTTAATTCATTTAACTTTGTACGTGTGTTCCACACGCCATTGTTCTAACCTCATTACCTATGCGGATGTCCTTGCATACTAATTAGCAAACCGATCGATAACGCAGTTGATGGCGAATCGTGTTTGTTTACCGTGTGCTCGCGAAACAGCTGTTAGAAACGCCGTATTGTGATGTAGGCGATTTGGGTTCCAAATGTGTGTACCATATTTTGACAATCGTTACATCTATTAGGTTGCTGTGTTAGAATAAAACCTAGTTACTTGTGCCGGATGGAAACCTAGATTAGTTCAGTCAGTTGCTGATGCCCGAAGAACGGTTAGAAAACCAGGTAAGTTGGTAGGTGGAGTTTCAGACGAAATTGTGCTTAGTTACTACTAAGTAAAGGAAGAACTTAGTTCTGTGCCACCAGGAATGATGTAACTATGGTGTAATAACTTAATAGTGAATTCATTGTGTGGAACAGCGGATTTCTGTGTCAAGGTAAGTTGCTTTGGTGCTATATTTATATATATATATATGATGGGACATTGTGTGCATATATATTAGATCATGGCATGTGATACTTCCTGGAGTAAGTCCGAACGCCGAATAGGTCGTCGCGAGATAACACTGCGTGCCGTCGCGATATAAATGTGCGTTCTGAAATCTTGTCTCAGCTATCCTGTCTCTTTCGTACTGGCGCTAGTGCGAGTGAATGCTCAGGTGCTGGAAGTATGGAAGGATGCAAGGAGGCTGCATGAGACTGGGGAAATATAGAATATGGGGGAGGTAAAAGCAAGTTATGAAAGTATGTGTTGGTAGGCCAAGCCAACGATGAAGTTCCATCCATGCCAAGGCTAACCCACTTGGGGAGGACAGAACTGGAAGATTTCCCTTGGAACATGTGGGGAACATGTATTCTCAAGAAGGCTTCTTGACTCTAAGGCAGAGTCTGATAAGAAGAGTTTGCTAGGGCAGGGGCAGGTGGTCCCACCAGCAAACAGGCTTGTGTACATAGTGGATGTGATCATGTCCTATTCCTATATCCCGAGGGATGGGATATTGATCCAGCTTATGTTTCTTAATGTACATTGATGATGTTAGGACCGAGTCTAGGGACTCTTTACCTATGTTTAGTTCGATTAACTTAGAACTATAATAACAGCCTTGTATCACTACTGACGTTAGCGACGACTGGTAGATGATTAGGGAGAGGTGAGACCAAAGATCAGACTCGTCATTCTGATTTCTTGCTCTGTTTGACGGGCTGTTCTGTGAGGCCAGCTGACATTTGCAAACCCATGCTATACTACTCTCCATATAGAGATAATGCTTTAGTTATATGCATAACTAAGTAGCATGACTGAGAGTTGAGTAGTTATTGGTAGGATGCATGTGGACTTATGTTTGGGCCAGTATACTCTCACCGGTCGCTCTTCCTTTTCAGGAGTTTGCCTGTTGAGGAACCAGTCAACTATAATGTTGTTGGCAGGAAACCACTTCGTGTGACAGAGCGAAGGGTTCAGTTCTTTACTTATCACGCCAGACTCAACCACATCAGGTACCCAATATTGATTCACCATGAGTGAAGGTTGCCTCAAGACATACAACCACCCTGAAGGTGCCCGTGTGAGAAGTGTTGGTTTGTGATTGTTCTGATAAATAGACGACACTCTGTTTTGTGATGAACAGTTCAGCATGTTGAGTAATCATGCTCAACGACAGGGAACACCGGTCCGTCTAGTTTGACGGGGGTTCTGCCTAAACGCAGAAGTAACTGATCTTCAGACACTTGAATGGTTCTTTGGACAGCTCTAGTGGCAGGTCTTGAGAAGAACTTCACCAGTTAGTGACATGTGTCAAGGTAACCCGGTGGAAGGGACTATGGGATTATAGTCCAACCTGAATTGTTGCTGTGAAATAGATGTCTGATTCTATTAATGTACTGTTGCAGTATCAAGATTATCAACTGTGTTATCCAAGAACTCAGTAACATTTTAGTAGCCATATCTGATTCTACAAGCAGTGTGACTGTAGGAGACCATTGAATTGGTCCGTGACACTTTTCCATTCATGTTCCGGTGCTGTGATAAAGGGACCATTAAATTGGTCAATACCATAGCGGTTCTGCAGTAAGACTGTGTGATCAGTGACAGACCATTAGCTTGGTCAGTGATTCGTTAAGTTCATCGAAGTAACGACTACTTGGAGTCAAGTCCAGGAGGATTGTCTCCCAACTGGTATTGTGCGAGAACTGTATTAACAGTGACTCCGTGGGAGTGATATAGATGCAGTTGGTCCAGTGAAGTGTGGTCCAGCAGTGACTCTAGTGTTGTGGATCCACGCTCTGGAGACAGAGTGGTCTCCAAGGTTCTAGTCATCTCACTGGAAGGAAGCCGGGTGAGTGGCGGACCGACTGGACGGGACATCTGCATCCAATCTACTTCTCAACTCGATGAAGATACCTACATCTCTGAGTCTATCTCTACTCTATCTTCTATTTGTGTAAATAGATTCTTCTATCAGGATGTTCATTTCAGTTCTATATTCTCAAGGGTAGAATAAACTTTATGTAAGTTGACTTGCTCTTTGTATAATGATTGAGTGTGGTCTCGGACGATGCCTCAGTGTTCATTGTTCCACAGGTGTAGGTAGTTAGTGGGGGTCTAGAATCTGGAGGGGCTTGTAGACGTAATTAACTAATATGAGATCAACCACAGAGGAAAAAGGTGTATCTGCTCATCCAACCCCTGGGGCTAGAATACACGGGAGTGCCAGAGACACCTAGGGTGTGGTTCACTCTCGCTACCCAAGGTGAACTCGTCACACTCCATACAGAGTGGGGGCCCGTCCGGGATTATTCCAAGCTCTCTGTGTGTTGTAGACCTCTCACATAGTGATAGGGACTTAGTCTTTATCCTCTACTTCAGTCTACATAAGATTCTACTACTTCTACCTATCTCCTAACTGTCTGACAGACATTTGTGTTGTGGTGATTAGTTAGTACTATTGATTATTGATTCATTGTATTGCTTCACCCACACATACTTGAGTACCCACATATCATAGTCAACATGTCTACCCAAGAGTTAGACTTAGACAAAGTTCAGGAAACTGGACGTAAGTCTGGTCTAGAGGGAGATGCTTTGAAATCCTATGTACAAGAGGTGGAAAGAAATTTTCGCCAAGAGGAAAGAGAGAGGAGGAGAGCAGAAAGAGAACTGGAAGCCAGTAAAGTGGCTCTTGAGGAAAAGAGGATAGCGGCTGATACTGAGATGAAGCGGCTTGAGTTGGAAGCCGCAAAAGAAAAACGTGACCATGAGTATCGAATGAAGCTACTTGAGGCACAAGTGCCTGCTACAGGTGTAACTGATGGAGCTATGGGAGGAGGTGTACCTCCTGGCTCAGAGTCAACCAGTAGACGTGACTACCAGGCTATGAAATGGCCTTTACAGCCGTTCGAACCCGAGAAGGAAAGGATAGACCAATACTTAGAGAAGTATGAAGCCATGGCTATTGCAATGGGACTAGACAAACAGAAATGGTGTTTAAAACTCTCCCAGGGACTCCGTGCCGAAGGTTATGAGGTGTATGCACGCTTGCCACCGGGGCTACAGAATGATTACCCGGCTCTGAAAGCGGCTCTCTTGGAGAGATTCGAGATCACAGCGCACTCATACCGAAGGAAGTTTCGGACTGCGAAGCGAGAACCTGGTGAACTGTTTTCATCATACAGTGTGAGATTGAACTCATACCTTCTTAAGTGGATGGCCTTGGCCGGATTTAAAGAGGAGTATGAAAGTTTGCGTGAGTTGATGGTTGTAGATCAGATGCGAATGCAAATGTCTAAACCCTTGCGAAACTTCTTAGGTGAGAATGGGGCTGAGCGATTGGATATAGTCACCAAGTTAGCCGAAAGATACGTTGAAGTCTATGGCGAGACTGGGGATACCAGTCCAACAGATCCGAGATCGAAAGATAAGGATCAAGGTAAGTCAAAGAAGAAGAACAGAGGTTCTGATGAACCAAAGAAACAGGTAGACTCTTTAGAGAAGATCTCTAACGTCAACCAAGGTAAGAATAGCCCACCTAGTTCTCCAAAGAGGAAGTGGAGTGAACGATGGTGCAAATTCTGCAAGTCCAGCACTCACAATACGAGTGAGTGTAGGAGGAAGCCCAAGGACTTTCACTTTGCTTGTCTTGCAGAGGTTAGGGATAGACCTTGCAGGAAAGTGAAGACGGTTGATGGGAATGGAGAACCAGAGCGACCTCCAGTGGTTGAGGAAGTAGAAGTGAATGGGCAACAGGTGTTGTGCCTCTACGACACAGGATTGCAATTTTCATCTGTAATTGCATCCCACCTGACAGGCCCAGAGCAACTCACCGGGGGAGATGACGGAGATACAGCCAGCCAGTAGGAGTGCTGTAGCGCTACGTTGCCCGATTGCCAATTGTGGAGATTCGGAGCAAGTACGTTACTGGACGCATTCAGGCGGCAGTCGTACCGGATCCTCTCTATCCCCTAATTCTTGGCCGGAAGTACGTGTTTCTGGGTGAACCAGAACACCCTAGCATCCATAAGTCTAGGCAGGTCAGTGGTACAGAGGAAGAGGATCTCGAAAAGGTAAGTCTCCGAAATACTCACCCGGATGGAATGAGTACTGCTCGGAGCAAGGATGCGACGGAGTGTCCTTGTTCAGAACGGTTGCCCAACAATAAAAACCCGTTAACTCAGGGTAAGTTCAACTCTGATAACCAGTCGCCGTTAATTCAGACCGGATCAGAGAGAAGGCAGAGGGATCGTAAGTTGGTTCCTGAGAGCTTCAGAGCTAATCTGCTGCGAACGGTACATGTCAGGTCCCCAACCGGACATCTGACTGTAGGGACAACCGGTAAATGTCTATCCCGGTACTATTGGTGGCCGGGAATGACAGGCGACGTGCGCAGGTATATTAGGTCTTGTCCTGAGTGCCGTAAATGCACACTTGAGAAACGGACGAAGACGAGGATATCCTTAGAGGTTGGAGACCGAGTTCTAGTACTCCTCCCAATCGAGGGGAACGAATTCGAAATCGGGTGGCAGGGCCCATTCCTAGTGGATAAAGTGGGGCTCCACAAGCACTATGGAGTGGTGATCCTGGGAAAGTCTGCTACTTTCCATTCCAGTCTCCTCATGCGCTATGAGGGGAAGCCCGATGATAAGTCTACCAGCCCAAGGGCGCAGAGATTCGCTGAAAGAACGGTTCGGGGTTCAGGTCAGGTAGCGGAAAGCCTGTCACACCATAGGCAGTCCTATATGTATGTGCAGGTACCTTCTTCGGTTCAGCCCGGTGCTCGGGGGAACATGACCGGCCAAAGGAACACCCGCAGTGCTAGCTACACTGAGAACCGTGGTCGGAAGAGGTGGGTTGTGTCAGAACAGACACAGACCCTTGGTCCCTCAATCCGACCGACTGCAATCCAGCTGGGTCCTCGAAAGGGGAAGCTGGAGTTGCAGAAGTCCAGTAAACTCTGGCAGGAACGATCGTTAAATCAGATCGAGACGGGAGCTCTGTTCCGCAAGACACTGCGAGATGCCCGATCGCAGTAGCGGAGTAGGCGTTGATCACCCGTGATACTGAATAGCTTGTCACCCCACCTAATGTGGTAAAAGTATTCTATACAATATTGACGGGTTAGACTTCCTCACCCGCCATCCGGTCTCTAAGAAGAAGAACGAACGACATAGACAGCTTCTGCGTAGAAGTGGAACGACGGGGTCGATCCTCTTAAAGTGGGGGCCTATGTGACAGAACGCGATTATCTGTCTTGGGTCGTCAAGATTCCGCACTATTTTGGCGCGTCATCGGGGACTTTCCCAGCTAAGAATAGACTGAGGGAAGCCGATGAAGGACTTACGATCTAGAATATTCTCGAAACACCGAAATTCGAGTAACCCGTGATGCTGGGTATCGCTCTAAATTCTCGTGCAGAGAGATCTAGAAACTCTAGGCGGGGAATGACGGTTTTCCCGAGAAAGTATCTTTTCTCGAGAAGCACTCGCTTCTAGTGCGCATTGAGTTGGCACGAAGCGGGAATGTGGCTAAATCAGTCATTCACTTACTGTCGTTGCCACAGAATAGACGCAGGCCGAATGTGAGCCGTTTTGTGTGCGTCTCCCCTCAACCATTATGCGGCTGACTGTTAGATCAAGGAAGCTGAGAAGCCCTTGAACAGTTCGGAGCTGTCTGGAGGTCTGGTTGTCCAATACAGGTAGATAATTGTTTAATTCATTTAACTTTGTACGTGTGTTCCACACGCCATTGTTCTAACCTCATTACCTATGCGGATGTCCTTGCATACTAATTAGCAAACCGATCGATAACGCAGTTGATGGCGAATCGTGTTTGTTTACCGTGTGCTCGCGAAACAGCTGTTAGAAACGCCGTATTGTGATGTAGGCGATTTGGGTTCCCAATGTGTGTACCATATTTTGACAATCGTTACATCTATTAGGTTGCTGTGTTAGAATAAAACATAGTTACTTGTGCCGGATGGAAACCTAGATTAGTTCAGTCAGTTGCTGATGCCCGAAGTACGGTTAGAAAACCAGGTAAGTTGGTAGGTGGAGTTTCAGACGAAATTGTGCTTAGTTACTACTAAGTAAAGGAAGAACTTAGTTCTGTGCCACCAGGAATGATGTAACTATGGTGTAATAACTTAATAGTGAATTCATTGTGTGGAACAGCGGATTTCTGTGTCAAGGTAAGTTGCTTTGGTGCCATATTTATATATATATATATATGATGGGACATTGTGTGCATATATATTAGATCATGGCATGTGATACTTCCTGGAATAAGTCCGAACGCCGAATAGGTCGTCGCGAGATAACACTGCGTGCCGTCGCGATATACATGTGCGTTCTGAAATCTTGTCTCAGCTATCCTGTCTCTTTCGTACTGGCGCTAGTGCGAGTGAATGCTCAGGTGCTGGAAGTATGGAAGGATGCAAGGAGGCTGCATGAGACTGGGGAAATATAGAATATGGGGGAGGTAAAAGCAAGTTATGAAAGTATGTGTTGGTAGGCCAAGCCAACGATGAAGTTCCATCCATGCCAAGGCTAACCCACTTGGGGAGGACAGAACTGG
Source organism: Cepaea nemoralis (assembly GCA_014155875.1). Classification (NCBI taxonomy): domain Eukaryota; kingdom Metazoa; phylum Mollusca; class Gastropoda; order Stylommatophora; family Helicidae; genus Cepaea; species Cepaea nemoralis. Next base: position 186,373 of record JACEFZ010020762.1, read on the forward strand.
AAGATTCCCTTGGAACATGTGGGGAACATGTATTCTCAAGAAGGCTTCTTGACTCTAAGGCAGAGTCTGATAAGAAGAGTTTGCTAGGGCAGGGGCAGGTGGTCCCACCAGCAAACAGGCTTGTGTACATAGTGGATGTGATCATGTCCTATTCCTATATCCCGAGGGATGGGATATTGATCCAGCTTATGTTTCTTAATGTACATTGATGATGTTAGGACCGAGTCTAGGGACTCTTTACCTATGTTTAGTTCGATTAACTTAGAACTATAATAACAGCCTTGTATCACTACTGACGTTAGCGACGACTGGTAGATGATTAGGGAGAGGTGAGACCAAAGATCAGACTCGTCATTCTGATTTCTTGCTCTGTTTGACGGGCTGTTCTGTGAGGCCAGCTGACATTTGCAAACCCATGCTATACTACTCTCCATATAGAGATAATGCTTTAGTTATATGCATAACTAAGTAGCATGACTGAGAGTTGAGTAGTTATTGGTAGGATGCATGTGGACTTATGTTTGGGCCAGTATACTCTCACCGGTCGCTCTTCCTTTTCAGGAGGTTGCCTGTTGAGGAACCAGTCAACTATAATGTTGTTGGCAGGAAACCACTTCGTGTGACAGAGCGAAGGGTTCAGTTCTTTACTTATCACGCCAGACTCAACCACATCAGGTACCCAATATTGATTCACCATGAGTGAAGGTTGCCTCAAGACATACAACCACCCTGAAGGTGCCCGTGTGAGAAGTGTTGGTTTGTGATTGTTCTGATAAATAGACGACACTCTGTTTTGTGATGAACAGTTCAACATGTTGAGTAATCATGCTCAACGACAGGGAACACCGGTCCGTCTAGTTGACGGGGGTTCTGCCTAAACGCAGAAGTAACTGATCTTCAGACACTTGAATGGTTCTTTGGACAGCTCTAGTGGCAGGTCTTGAGAAGAACTGCACCAGTTAGTGACGTGTGTCAAGGTAACCCGGTGGAAGGGACTATGGGATTATAGTCCAACCTGAATTGTTGCTGTGAAATAGATGTCTGATTCTATTAATGTACTGTTGCAGTATCAAGATTATCAACTGTGTTATCCAAGAACTCAGTAACATTTTAGTAGCCATATCTGATTCTACAAGCAGTGTGACTGTAGGAGACCATTGAATTGGTCCGTGACACTTTTCCATTCATGTTCCGGTGCTGTGATAAAGGGACCATTAAATTGGTCAATACCATAGCGGTTCTGCAGTAAGACTGTGTGATCAGTGACAGACCATTAGCTTGGTCAGTGATTCGTTAGTTCATCGAAGTAACGACTACTTGGAGTCAAGTCCAGGAGGATTGTCTCCAACTGGTATTGTGCGAGAAGTGTATTAACAGTGACTCCGTAGGGAGTGATATAGATGCAGTTGGTCCAGTGAAGTGTGGTCCAGCAGTGACTCTAGTGTTGTGGATCCACGCTCTGGAGACAGAGTGGTCTCCAAGGTTCTAGTCATCTCACTGGAAGGAAGCCGGGTGAGTGACGGACCGACTGGACGGGACATCTGCATCCAATCTACTTCTCAACTCGATGAAGATACCTACATCTCTGAGTCTATCTCTACTCTATCTTCTATTTGTGTAAATAGATTCTTCTATCAGGATGTTCATTTCAGTTCTATATTCTCAAGGGTAGAATAAACTTTATGTAAGTTGACTTGCTCTTTGTATAATGATTGAGTGTGGTCTCGGACGATGCCTCAGTGTTCATTGTTCCACAGGTGTAGGTAGTTAGTGGGGGTCTAGAATCTGGAGGGGCTTGTAGACTTAATTAACTAATATGAGATCAACCACAGAGGAAAAAGGTGTATCTGCTCATCCAACCCCTGGGGCTAGAATACACGGGAGTGCCAGAGACACCTAGGGTGTGGTTCACTCTCGCTACCCAAGGTGAAACTCGTCACAGAATGACTGCAAGCTGAAGATACACTAACAGAGACATGGCAGACATTTGGAAGACTCTAGAATGGACTGCAAGCTGAAGATACACTAACAGAGACATGGCAGACATTTGGAAGACTCTAGAATGACTGCAAGCTGAAGATACACTAACAGAGACATGGCAGACATTTGGAAGACTCTAGAATGACTGCAAGCTGAAGATACACTAACAGAGACATGGCAGACATTGGAAGACTCTAGAATGACTGCAAGCTGAAGATACACTAACAGAGACATGGCAGACATTTGGAAGACTCTAGAATGACTGCAAGCTGAAGATACACTAACAGAGACATGGCAGACATTTGGAAGACTCTAGAATGACTGCAAGCTGAAGATACACTAACAGAGACATGGCAGACATTTGGAAGACTCTAGAATGACTGCAAGCTGAAGATACACTAACAGAGACATGGCAGACATTTGGAAGACATCAGCACACTGGAAGTTTTTAAGAGCGAGGACTCTTATCCATTTGGCCATGCTGACTGTACAATAACAGATGAAAAAGCTTATATAAGGATGCTTGAGTGTGGAGTTTATTTTGATGGACACGGCAGACATTGTGAAGACTATCTAAGAATGGCTGCTAGCAGAAGACACAATAACAGATGAAAGAGCTTATATAAGGATGTTTGAGTGCGGATTTATTATGATGAACAAGGCAGACATTGTCAAGGGGTCGAACCGCCTCAGCTCTCGCTCCGCTACGAGACTCTGCGTGATAAACGGGATTACAGAGAGAAAGTGTTGTAACCCCACAGCCATAGAAACCGGCTGTTCAAGATATGTTTGTTTATTATAAAGATGGACACATATTCAGTATCTGTTGTTCTTCTATACCACCGTTTACTTTCAGAATGTATTCCGTTCACACTTATTCTATGTGTCTGGTTTCCTCTGGCTTGTATTTCTTCTTTCTTTCCATCTAACAATAAAGTTAGTCAAACTGTATCTTGTGTAACAGACTGCTAGAAGCATGCATTTACTTACTTCATGATTGTTCCTGTAACTCCATGTATTTAACATTATGTTATCACCATTTCCATTCCTTATTACTTTTTATTTTTTTTTCTCCCTGTACATTACAACCCTCGAGTCCTTCCATATTTAAGATACTGACCTAGCACACAACAATAACAACACACACCAGAACCAATATAAAGCAAAAACCAGTATTTACGGACACAAAGACAATAAATAAATCACCCCTAAAAAAAAAACAAATAAAGAAAGGAAATAATTCAATATGCATTAACGACCAGGGACCAGGATATTTAACTGTTTAAGTGCCATGGAATAATTCATTGTCTTAAGTAGCTTCTCATATCTGCCATAAGCCTATACAGTAGTTTTCCCTAAGCAACCCTGTTTAATTTGATATATAATACAACATGTCTGCTACCATATTAACAACCTGTATCATAACTATGACACACCACTATATTATTTCCCACTACCCATTTTTGCTTGGTCCAAACTTACTTGTTGTTTGGCCCTGAATCTGTTAAATGCTAAAGAACAATTCTAAGAATAACGAAGAAGAACAATATACAGATATTTTACCAGATTTGCACATTGAAGAAAGCTGCTCATAAACAGCATTAAGTTTTTTTTTTTGCATATCCTTTACAGGACATCCTTGTCAACACCAGCATCTTTCAGCTGTATGTTGATCTCTTGGCAAGATTACGCTCAGTAGTTTGCCATTGCTTTCTGAGCGGCCGGCTCACATACCCCGTAAATTACCGATGCGATTCGAACTATTGCTGATTCTCACCGTCGGCATCACGTGCATTATGTTTAGGAAATTGAAATACTTTTGCCATATGAAACAACATAATGATTTAGAAAGAATGTTTGCCGATACTGCTAACATTACGTGTATTCAAGAATTGAGAATGTTCTGAGAGGAGCGGGCTGGCCGTGTGGCTAGAACACCGGATTCTCCTTCAGCAGACCTGGGTTCGAATCCTCGGTAGGGTGTGGGATTTTTTTCTGTCAGGGGTAAAAAGAAAATCCTAACCTGCACAGTTCACGGAGACTGCACTAGCCAGGCGGCCTTAATTTCTCAGGCTCAAAGACCTCCCCCTGCCATACACCGCAAGGCAGTAAATGACGGTTTATGACAGGTTTCCTGATACTGCTACCAGGTAAATGTATTCAATAATTGAGAATATTGAGATTTGCTGATACCGCTAACAGGTAAATATATTCAAGAATTGGTAATGTTCAGGTTTTCTTATTTATACTGCCAACAGTAAATATATTCAAGAATTGATAATGTTCAAGTCTGCTGATACTGCTAACAGGTAAGTGTATTCCATCCATCCATCATGTGCCATGCTAATAAGCGTGGACAGTCATGTTTTGCCACCTCACTCAATCACCAGAGTCATGGATCAGCTCTGTGTTCCTGTCTCGACCATGCCATGTGGCCAAGCCATCCAGGTATTTACCTCTTGGTCTTCCCTTTGGTCTCCTCCCTTCGATCTTGCCAGTCGTCACCAAGTTCTCCAATTCATTTCTTCTCATAACATGCCCAAAAACTTTTGACTGTCTACGTCTAATGTCTCTAATCAGTTTACAACCTTCATTTGTTTCTTGTAGGACTTGTCCATTGGTTTTTCTGTCTGTCCATGGTTCATGCTTGCTGATACTGCTACCAGGTAAGAATATTCAAGATTTGAGAATGTTAATGCTTGCTGATACTGCTACCAGGTAAGAATATTCAAGATTTGAGAATGTTCAAGTTTGGACATCACCAGACGCTGCAATATTTGCAGTCGCCGCGGCTAGGATGTCATCAGCAACGTTGCGGTTAGCAGTATCACTATTGGCTTCATAAGCAATATCGTGAGACTTGAAGGCGCGGTCGAGTGTGTTGGCCCCCTTATAGCCTTGGGTCAGCCGCTTATCTAGTTTAGTGAAAGGGCAGCAGTAGCTATATTTCCCAGTATTCTGGAACGAGCCCCCAGGAACATCCTCATAGCTGACGCCCTTAGGCAGTCTCATATGCATCTCAGGCAAAGGCAACATATTCAGTGCTTTGTTGAGGAGCCCCATACCAACAATCTGGCTCTTCTTAGCCCCACAAACTTCACAGATGCCGCGCTTTGTTATCCGACGATTTTTCAGCACGACCTTCGACACCTCCAGCGTAGGAGTCTGCTTCTTACAACGCAGGCAATACATATTGAAGACAATGCAAATGTGTATATATTTAATTGATGATGGCGATAACCAGCTTCGATCTTGAGGACAAAGCCCGCCACCATGACCACTGGCTGCTGCCAGACACCATTCGTTGTGTTGTGTGCGGGCCATCGGGGTGCGGAAAAACAAACATCATGCTCAACCTGCTGTTGAAGCCGGGCTACCTAAACTACGACCGACTACACCTGTACTCGAAGTCTTTGGGGCAGGACAAGTACCAGTTCCTCCAGGATTGGGCCGAGTCTGTCGGGCAGGCTGCGGGACAAAATATTGCCTCCTGTCATAGCTCGGCTGAAGACATCATCCCAGTCGAGGACCTGAACCCCGAAGAGAGAGCTGTCATGGTCTTTGATGACGTCATGCTGGAGAAGCAGCGACGGATCGAGAAGTAATTCTACCAGGGTGGGCACCGCGGTGCCGACACATTCTACCTAACCCAGAGCTTCTTCAGAATTCCCAAGCAGGCCATCCGCGACAATGCCAATCTATTGGTGATCTTCAACCAAGATACGAAGAACCTGCGTGCCATCCACGACTCCTATGTTGGTGGTGATATGCCCTTTGATGAATTCAGGGAGTTCTTCACAGAGTGCACTAGCAAGCCTTACGGTTTCGCGGTGATCGACCTGACCAGCAAGGCCCACGACGGCAAATACCGATGTGGATTCGATCGGTTCTATATCCCGAGGTCTTCTGTTTAGATATATATGTTATTGTGATAGCAACAACATGTGGGCTGGTTTGACTAACCAAGCAAAGCGTAACGCTTTTGTGAAAGATTATCTAGCACGTCGGGACCGCCTGAAGCAGCGGTTTCTGGCGGAGAGGATGGGAGAAGCAGATTTACAACAGGAGGTGGCTAAACTCTTCACACCAATTACTAAAACAGTAGCAGAGAGGTCAACACAACAAACGGGGGCAATAAGCCAAATCGTCAAAGCTCAGACCGGTGAGTTGGCTAAAATAGCAGACAAACAGACCAGTGAATTGGCTAGACGAACAGACAAACAAGCTAACGAGCTAGCTCAGGCCATTGAGGCGTTGGGCAGGGTTATAGCCATTGAGGGTAGAGCACAGGCCAGAGCTCTTGAGGAGACAAGATCTCCCTCCCCAGAAGGAGGTACTCCCCCTTCAGGACCTATTATAATTGATGTAGATCAGGGCTTGGATGAGGAAATCATTAGTAGGAAATATAACTACCCAATGCCTAGCGCGCTCCTCAATGAGTCGGATGACATGCTTCGCGGCATCCTTGATACCACCACAAAACTCAATACAAACATGCTCGGGGGGGGGGGGGGGGCTGGGAGATGAGGATAGCCGCCACCACTAAGGAGGAAATTGATGAAATAGATAGAGAGATTGATGCTATAAAGGCATACAGGGAGCGAGTTAGAACCATACTGGATAATCGGCAAGAGGTTATCGTCCGTGGGCAAGGGCTGAAAATCCGAGGAGGTAAATTCGGCACCCTAACTATTGATCCCGCAGCTCTGGCCGCGGGCAGGCTGCAAGCCTTTGATGGGGACACCCTAGTATTGTCGGCCCCGGCAGATGAGACGCTGTACGATCTCTTAACCAAGCGCTTCGTCAAAACAAAGCAATACACCCCACAGGCTATTGCAACATTTAGCCAGTTGGCCCAACTTGCTAAAATACCTGTTTACAATTAAAAAAAAGGGAGAAAATACGGACTAATCCGTGGTAGCGGTGTGTTGTACTACAACGATCCCAACACTCTGGTGGAGCGCCTAGCCCTGTTAGTGACCTCGAAGGAGGCAGGGAATACGGGAGTTGACACAGAAATATAGAAATATCTGCGATACTGGATGAGCTTATGCGCAGTGGGGCGGTCTCTAAGGAGCAGGCCCTCAAGTTGAACAGAAGAATCTTCGTTCATTAATCATGGAGCTCCAAGTGTTGAAGGACATCCGCGACTGGCTCGCAGCGATGGAGTTGCGACTCGCACCGAAGGAGAATATGTCCCTGGTGGTAACATCAGATAAAAGTTTCGTACTTGGTTGACACATTTTCCTACTTGACCTAGATTTTTTTCCCATTTGGCAGATTTTTCACCCTTTTCATAAATTTGGCCGAGACATTTCGTATTTTGGTCAGTATCTTTCCGTTCTTGGTTAACTCCTAGTTTTTATACATTTGACTAAAATATTTCTGTATTTGCCATAACTTCTTTTAAGACTTTGTTCATGTCTGTATGTGTCTCTGTTCCGACAAGAAAAAAAGACAACGTCATGAAAACAAACCACTAAAGAAAATCAACAAATAAAAATTTTGATTTCAATATTTTTATCACCAAAATATGTGTGTTCACAACATATTCATCAAAACAGTTTAATGATATATCATAAGAAAAAATCAATGACGTAAATGCTTAGTAAACTTTTTGACCCAACACCCATTTTGCTTCTGGTTTAGTGATCTTCATTCTTGGGTATACACTTGTCTGATCACACATATGACTATCAAAAACAACACTGTTGTTGTCGAAGTCATCATACATGAGATATCACACAAGATATCTGAATACTTCTTTTTATGAATGTATCATACCAAAAACCACCCGGTAGCGGTGGTCAACACTTTTTTCTAATACTACCACTTGATTGGGTAGCATAACCGAAAGATCCTTGCAGTACGCTTTAAGGGCTGCAAAGCTGTTCCTATCATTTGGTTGGATATCCTCTGCTACTATTAGTGGACGTGATGTCAGGTACGGGGTGTCTAAGGGTGTCGTCTTTTCTCGTGATGTCTGGTGATGTGTTCTTAAGTAACGTTGTAGGTTCGTATTATATAGATTGTAACGTAACTGACAGGGATATATGTCATCATTATGAATGGTCCCATTGTGGCGGGTAAGGTTATCATTGAAGTCACAGTGGTGGCAGTCTGGTACTTGACTTAGACTACGAGGATGGCGTAAATATACATGTGGTGGTGATCTTTGATGTGATGATGGAGTTGATGTAGTGTTTGGTTCTGGTGTATTCATAGGTGGCTGATGCTGTGTTCGTATGTATCGTTGTAGATTGCCTTTTCTGTTGAAAAGTTGTCCACATATATGACATAAGTGTGGTTGATCTTTCGTACCGTGAGTGTGGTGATTAAGGTTATTCCCATCACAATAGGCTTTGTCGCACACTGAACACATTAAAGTAGGATTGGTGTCCATATTGATAAACTGGTAGATGAATAAGTCACACTTGTTTTTCTTACAACCGCAAAAAGTTATGGTGTATACACAATATTTCAGTGTTTTATCAACAAGCAGCTGCCGACGACACGAATAAGGCTAAGCGACTCACACCAGCGTGTTTCACCAAAAATACCTCTGTAGCTAGCCAAGTCAGCACGTGAACAATATCTGGTCACTACACGACCAATACTCACACCAGCGTGTTTCACAAAAATACCTCAGTAGCTAGCCAAGTCACCACGTGAACTGATGTAGAGCGAGTGAGGAGACGCCGTCTATTTTATACACTGGTTCTGCACACGACACTATATAGCTGACGTGGCAGTTGTGTAGACAGCGTTTTCTCACGCAACCACCCGCCTTCATGTGAGCGATGACTCATGCTACCACTTATTGACGTTTGCCTATGTCGCTGATGACGTAGGGTTGTCTCGGACATTCGCGTTCGTTACCAAAAAAGGGTATGTGCTTTGCTACTTTGTGCTATTCTTGTGGGTCAGGAAGAGGATATGGGTGTGTGTCTTTGTGTGTGTGTGTGTGTGTGTGTGTGTGTGTGTGTGTGTCTGTATTTAGGGTGTCTGTATGTGTACTTGTCTGTACGTGTGTAGTTGTGTGTGTGTCTGTACTTGTGTATGTCTGTATGTACAAGTGTATCAAGTGTGTATGGGTGTGTCTGTCTGTGTGCACTTGTGTATAGCTGTGGTGAGAATAGTAATGATTGTTTATGTGTCTGCCTTTGTGTGCGTGTGTGTGTGGATGTCTCTGTACTTGCATACTTATCTGTTCGTGTGTCTGTACTTGTATGTCTGTCCTTGTACTTGTGTTCTTGTCTGTACGTGTGTTTGTGTACTTGAATATCTGTACTTGTATATGTCTGTATGTACAACTGTATCAAGTGTGTATGGGTGTGTCTGTCTGTGTGTACTTAGGTGTGTTTGCTTATGGGTGTATATGTGTGTTTACGTCTCTGTACTTGTCTGTATATGTCTGTCTTTGTGTTCATGTGTCTGTACAAATGTGTGTGTGTGTGTGTGTGTGTGTGTGTGTGTGTGTGTGTGTGTGTGTGTGTGTGTGTGTGATGTCTTTGCATTTGTCTGTACTCGCGTGTCTTTGTGTAACTACCATTATTATGCTCACCCCATTCAGATCACGCCCAAGGTTTTACTGGTACCGTCTCAAAACGCCACATACTAGAATTATTATTGACATATTTTCACCCGCGCCCCGCTGAGGAAACGTGTGTGCTGGTGTTCTGAAGCAATCGTACCCCGCCGGTGACGACACGTGTGTGGTGGATTCTCACGTACCCGCCCGCCTCGGCTTGTGTGTGTGTGCGTGTCTGTCTTTGTGGTTGTAAGCGTGTCTGTATGTGTCTGTCTTTGTGGTTGTACGCGTGTCTGTACGTGTGTACGTGTGATGTCTTTGTGGTTGTATGCGTGTCTGTATGTGTGTACGTGTCTGTACATGTCTGTATGTGTCTGTCTTTGTGATTGTATGCGTGTCTGTATGTGTGTACGTGTCTGTACATGTCTGTCTTTGTGGTTGTACGCGTGTCTGTATGTGTGTACGTGTCTGTCTTTGTACATATCTGTATATGAGTGTCTTTTTGTTTACATATGTGTACTTGTCTGTTATAGACAATAAGGCTACCCTCCTGGAGACGAATACTATGATATATTGTGGTGGTTGCCTAGAGGAGCATTCCAAGCAACTGGCTCATGGGTGTATGAACCGTATTGACAATCAATGGTCAGGGTAGTCCTTCCTTTCTTCAGGCGGCTTGACCGATGCCGACAACAATTACTGACAACCATCACCACTGATGCTACGCCCCACCTCTTATCAACTAATGATAATAAAAACCACTACGACCCTCTTTACTTTTTTCAGTTGATAGCTTATCTCACACTCTCTACACCCTCTTATCATCACCAATACTTGTTCTAGGTTCGAATCCCACCGGTTCGAATCCCACTCTCTACACCCAACCACGCCTTGACCATCACCCGTAGTCTACCACCGGTTCGAATCCCCCCAGACTCTCTAAACCCTCTTGAGCACCACCAATACTTGATCTACCAACCACCCTCTTATCACCACACATTTATGAATCCTCACAGAACAGTAGACACAACTCGATACAACTTTCTAGTCCATACCCTCTTCCACATAACCACTAGTTTTAATTACTCCCACAGACACATCCACGTTTCCCCCAACACTTTTTTCCATGACCCAACTTTTTTACCCGCCATCCCCCTCGAACCACGATTTCCCACCCTCGCCCTCCTACACTTATGTGACTCCGATTTCCAGCCTAAGCCTACTCTTATGTGGCTCCGATTTCCAGCCTACGCCTACGCCTACTCTTATATGGCTCCTTGACCTAATTCACTACTGGCCTTTCACCTTCAAGAGATCACCAGACTACACTCAGCTTGGAGGCTGAGCATAAAAAACGGTCTCTGTTCTATAAGAAGTACCACCGGGTTGTGAATGTCTTGGATGGGATTGATACAGCTCTGCTTACTGTGAGTGTGGGGCTTCTGTCAACTGCCATTGCGGTCCCAGTAGTCTTCGGTCTAGAGATAGGTGCTCTCGTTTGCGGGCTATTGGGGGCGGCTGGCAAGTTGGCGGCTCGCAGATGTGCGCTTAAAGCCAAGAAGCATGACGAAATCAGGATTTTGGCTGATCTAAACTTTCAACAATCTCCGATCTTGTCTCGGTGGCCTTGCAGGACCATGAAATTTCTGATGCGGAATTTAAATTGATTCTGAATGAATCAGTGAAATTTCGACAACTGCAGGCTGAAATTCGGCGCAAATTTTCTGCCGACTTGCACATGAAAAAGAGCTTTCTGACTTCACCCCACCAGTCAGAAAGCCAGCCCGCTAGGCAGTTGTGTCTCTAGCGCGCTCTTTTTTCATGGCCTCTTTCACATTAATGAACTTCTCCATGAAGAAGGAATCGTCTATTACTTCTGGCAAATCTCTTGTCAGAGACTCATAACGCTCAACTAGTTCACGATCACAAGTGTGGCACACATCGCGCTGTTGCTGTACTTCTGCATTGCAGATAACACACCCAAACACCGTCCTACCCTTTTTCTGTAGTTGAAGGTGTTGGTAGCAGAATACCCCATGACACCTACGCTCGCATCGGATCGAGGTCCCATAGCGCACAAGCCACATACAATTCTTCATTTGAAGTTTATGGTGCTAGTCTCTAATCTATCCGTTAATCAAAGACTCTTTCATCTCGATGTATTCTTCCACGATGTTGATTGATTCATGGCATAGTGTGCATATGTCGCGCGGCTGTAGGATATCCCAACAACAGATCAGACAGGGGGTGTAGCCCTTACCTATAGCAAAAAGGACTTTGTGTGTGCCGCAGAACCAGGCGTCGTTGCAGGGCATACCACAAACCTCATAGTGGCCGCCGATACGCCACGCACAATGCTCCATGATTCGTCTGCACTATCCCAGTCAGCTTCAAATTGACATACTAGGCACTCACCCGTGCTGCACATTCTCCTCCTCGGCAATTGTTTCTAAACAGTCTGGTGGAACTCCTAAAGACCTCCAACCCCAAGGCGTATGAATGATTATAGTTCTTCCACTTATTCTTCTGCCTTGTAGTTGTATGATCCGGAGATGATAGTCACAAAAGCGCCGCTTCGAGGGCTTTCCACAGAATGTTGTGGGACTCTTAAACCACTGGTAAGTAGGCATGCTATGTGTGGGGTGGCTTCCCCTCTAAAGCACCATCCAGTGTTCATGCAGTGTCTGCTTCCTACTCCGATTCTTGCAGATCAGGCACATCCTGAGGATCTTTATATAGGCGCTGCTTGGTCCCCCAAAGCATTCTATGAAAGGCGCTCACACATCTCATAAGGCTGCTTAACCCCCCTCTCACAGAATATACACTATACCACACCCCCGCTTCGCATTGTGTCGAGAACACATGACCAATGCAGCCCTGGCCGAGTTTAGGCCACCCGTGCGATTCTACTATATAGTTGCTCGCACTCGAAGTTGCCCTGCCAAAAATTACGTTACAGTTAAAGTGGTTTTCTCAAGTGTTTTTTTTTCCTGTCAACATGTGTGTGTAGTGGTGGGGGAGATGCTAAAGTGGCGAGTGTATTTGGTTGGCGGGAGAGATGCAAGAGTGGCGAGTGTATTTAGTTGGCGGGAGAGATGCTTTTCTGAAAATGTCCACATTCCGAAGTCACAAGTTTGTGACTTCGGCATGCGGGGAATGCGGAAGTATAAAGCTTGAGACGGTTCTCATACTGGGTGGTCACGGTGCACAAGTTTGCTCATCCTTGTCGGGGCTGGTAGAGGCAACCCACAGCTTAGGTTGCTCTCACTAAGGGTAGCCCCGGCGATTTTTGCGCAATAGTTAGACCTCACACCCGTGGGTTTCCATCCGATGGATTATACTCAGGTCCACTTGCGGTGATGTATTATAATATGACGACGTCCCCTACGCGACCCGCTTTCTCTTCGGTAGTTGCACCAAACTTCTGGGGGGGGGGGGGGGGGGGTAGTGGGTCCACTCTCCTAGGGCATTCCTCCATTATCGCACGCGCTGGCGTGTTGGTTTCAATCGTAGCCACTGACTAGTCTCCATGTCCCATACATGTTCTATATCTACAGATGATACACTCTAAATCGCGCGTGCGTGCGCCCCAGGGCCCTAGGGGGGGAGGGTGGGGGGGGGGGGGGCTCCCAACCACAACCACCCTGTTTGGCCCTGGGGCGGGGCCCCAGGGGGGCTGGGCTCCTAGGGTGATTTCTTTTGGCACCCCTCCACCACCACCACCCTTTTGACCCCAAAGCCCCATTGTACACCTACTAGTGATCTTCCATCACAGCATGGGTAGTCATCCAACACGGTACCAGTGATCCTCATCACAGCATGGATAATAATCCAACACTGTAACTGTAGTCTGATACACAACACCAGCAATTATCAGACAACAAGATGGAATAAAGGTCATTCATTCAGTAGCATGTTCTTTGCAGAACCTCGCTCCCATAACAACCTTCCGGAAAACCTCTCAATCATAAGCAAGATTTCCCGCTTCAGATACATCCATCTGGAGATCATCCGCCACATTCTGCACCCATCTTCTATTTGGCCTTCCTCTTCCTCTCTTCCCAGGCATATATCCCTCCAGTATTGTTCTCAGGCACAGACATAGCTATTATATTCCTATATTCTAATTTAAATTATGCAGGTTCTTTCAAAGCTCACCCCATAGAAGATAATCGTCAATCCACAATCAAGATTCTCTTGGATCTTTTGGATCTTCATAGGGCCTGTCTACCCTCTCAACTGCGGTCTGGAAAAACAGTGGCTACGCTCGGCCGTGCCTGGGGCATGTTATCCCATCTACTTGGTAGTGGCTCAGGGGTTTAAGTTCAAACCCTCTGCTGAAAATTAGACATCAGCATCTCTTCGGCCTAAGTTGTTCCCAATGCCAAAGAGGCGGGAACATGGCTTTATTGGGCTGTTATAGGCACGCCAACACATCATCCCAGCATCCTATACATTTTTTACCAGGGTATCAAGGGATATGCTACTCCATACTCTTGTAGAGTCGCGGCAGGCGGCTTCATTTGGTAATAGAATATATCTCATAATAAGGTTCGCAAAATTTATAAATAGGGCCACCTAAATAAACTACCTTGTGCAGCCAGGAGGTCTCCGCATGTGTGAAGATCTCCTATTATTCTAAACATAATTTTTACATTTAAATTGTATCAGAATGTCTCGTGTTTCATAGTTATATCAAGCAAGTTCGAGTACCGACGGCGGGCCGGATGAAATGACGTCTCGGGTCGGATCCGGCCCGCGGGCCGTAGTTTGGTGACCCCTGGTCTAGGTGATAGGAATGAGAGAGATGACAATTAATAGGCGAAGTGCGTAGGACAAAACCTGGTCTGGCACAATCAAGGCCTGCATGCACTTATTTTCGCACTGGCGAAAGGCCGTGCAAGCTTTATGGGGCTTATGCTGATAAATATTACAAATAGAGCCCCCTCCCCCACTCTTCCTCTCTCTCTCTCTCTCTCTCTCCTCTCTCTCTCTCTCTCTCTCTCTCTCTCTCTCTCTCTCTCTCTCTCTCTCTCTCTCTCTCTCTCTCTCCCTCTCCCTCTCTCTGCTAAATGCTGATGCAATTACGTTTGCTTAGAGAATATTTCAAATATCATAATAACGTGATAGTAATGCCTTGACTGATCACTACACTTATGTTCAAGCATTCTGCGGAATTTTTTTTTTTCTCGCATATCCTATTTACATCGCTGACAACAACAGCATTGTACCGCTGTTGTTGATGTCTTTGCAAGATTACGCACAGTATTTTGCATTGCTTACTGAGCGACAATCTCAGATACCCCTGTAAGTATCCAACGCGACCCGATTCCCTACCGAATCTCGCGCAGCTGTTTCCCCACACGTGGATATACGGGATTACGGAGAAAATCGTTAACACCTTCGCCAGGGAGACGGCTCCGCGGAATTGCTAGATATCTAAATGAAAAACACCCCGACAACCAAAATTGATGGTCCTTCATTATTATTCTGATGATCATATTGTATTTTTCTTGTCTTGTATCATCATAAAGTCTTTCACATAATCTGACCTCACATGTAAAATCTGATCTTTTTTCTAGTTATTGATTTGGTCATCTTTTGCTTTTT
>JACEFZ010020763.1:0-19327 GCA_014155875.1 Cepaea nemoralis
TTTTAAAAAAATAAAAAAAACCTTTTTTTGGGAGCTCGTCGCTTAGTAAGTTTTTCTGACAGCTACATTCGTCAAAAACCCATCAATATTAGATATCTGTGGGCTCTTCGCTGAGAGGGGATTATTATCTGGGGCTAGCCCGGTAAAGAACAATATAGACATTGTTGTCATTCTGTTTATCTGTGAACTCGTCGATTAAGAGAATACAAAGATAAAGACTTATCAGATGCCATTCAACGACAATAAGGGCAAAAGGGAAATAAAACCCCATTTTCAGTAGACGGTCAATCCCAAAGTGTCCGAGAGGTCATACCGTTCATGAAAATTCACTACGGAAATTTGATCCCAGCGGGATTGCTAAGCTGCAGCAGTTCATGAAAGGACAACATAAAAACAGCGCCGTTGAGTCACGGCACAATAAACGAGAGTGTGAGGTGACGGGGTGGCCCCAAGGCCAAACACACCCCGGTGAAAGTCGCATGAACAAAGGGTGTTTGCAAAAAGGCGGTCAGCCCTTAGGTGTGTGTGTAGGCGTATCGCTGTCGGTGATAAAGACAGGATTGAAAATAAAAGATTTTACGGTGTGTGTGGCGGAAAATTTGTACTGTTGGCCGCAAGGCGACGATAAACCCTTGGGGGGGGAGAGGTACGAGGGATAGTGAAGGGGAAAAATTTGACATTTGCGATTCACTGGGAGGGTGACAGAAGTGGGGGGAAAACAGTGCCCTACCGCCAATTGGGCGGTTGTGGTGTAAAGGGGTTTTTCCATGGAAAAAAGAGCTGATTTGACCTGCGGGTCAAGGCTCGGGACGTGGAAAGTTACTGAGATTTTCCATAGTGGAACTGGATAAACAAGTTATTTTGATAGAAACCAGACTTTATGTTCGTTGTTGTGAATCCCGTTGTGATCATTACTTTATAATCAGCAAACATTTTGACAACGAATGATGACGTGGCAGCTCCGCAAACATAGTTGCATACAGTTGCCAAAAAGAACTGACTGTACAGAGTTAAAGCGTTGGACATTCGCTGCCATTTTTTGGGTTGAACTTTGTTTTTAAACGTGAATCTATCAAATAATTGATACATCTACGGACCATCTCCGCAACCAAGATATAATAGCGTTACGGACTGGGCTGAGACAAGACGTTTGGATTATTACTTTGTTCACACCGCATCCAGGGGAAAGTAACAACATATCAAAAGACCAGTTTGGATAAGTACTATCACCTTCAATCTTTTTCGACGGTTGGAACTTGTGGTCACCATGTGAAATTCAGTAACCAATCAACAAATCAATAAGTCGTTTGGAATTTAGCGTCGTAGACATTTCGGAATTTAACCAACATAAACATTTCCAGCATATTGTGGGAAACTATTAAAAATTATTAAATAATAACTTTTGGCGACAACGGATTAATAAGCACATATTTGTTGGCCAACCATTTGGACACTTTGTTTGCTCTCACCGTTTTAACTGTCGTTATCGTTTGTGGACTTATATATATGGATATGTTATTACATGTAGTTGTTGGATAGGCACTTTTTGCAATCTCTACCTAAAACAGGATAGGCGTGGCAAAACGTGGTTCTTTCTGGTGCTAACGATATTTTTGTAAGGAAAACGCTAATGTGTTAGTGTGTCCTGCAGTGGCATTGGAGTCCTAACTAATATCTAGAGCCGAGTTGTCTTACGTCAGATTTGTGTATATTTTGATGCTATATTAAAAAAAAAAAAAATTTCTCTTTCTTTTCATAATATTTACATATATTTGCTGTGTTCGGATATATGTTATTATTGTTATCTTTCGTCGTATCTACTGTCTAGTGGTCTGTGTCAGTTATATATATATATATATATATTATTACGCGCACTGTGGTCGTCGTCTTACACAAGCTTGTAGATGTTACTGTGGGTTATTTCTTTGTGATCATCGTCTTCGTGTACTCAGCTTGTGAGTCTAGCGTTTGATAGTCATTACTTAGTGTTATCATTCATCAGTTTGTATATGTATATATATGTATGTTTAACAATATTTCCAGAAATGTTTATACAGCTATTGCAGATATATGTGAGGGAGTATAGGTAATATACCCCCCCCCCCTCACTACCTAGTGCGTGAAGAGTGACTGTGTGAGTACATGGTGACATTATTAGTACTACGAATTTACGTACAGTCTGAGAGGAGGTGTACTTAGGGAAGGTACACAAAGACTAGCAGCAGAGTCTTTACATTTATAGTTGGCTGACAGACAGCAACGTGTCCACAAGTACAAGATGCCTACTTTAATGGAATATATTGAAGCGGGTGAAAGGTTAGGCCTGAAGGGTAAAGAGTTACAGGAGTATGCAGAAGCAAATGAACAAAAACAGACGGAAAGAGAGGAGAGGCATAATGAGCGCGAGGCAAAACGTCTACAGGAAGAAAAGTTAGCTGAGAGAGAACGAAGACAGGCTGAAATGGAAGCCAAGCGTCTACAGAAAGAAAAGTTAGCTGAGAGAGAACAAAGACAGGCTGAAATGGAAGCCAAGCGTCTACAGGAAGAGAGAGAGACACACAAATGAAAATAGAAATTGAGAAAGAAAAGCTCAAGAGGGAAACTGAAATTGAGTTAAGAAAATTAGAACTATCATCAAAAGGTCAAAGTGAGGAAAGCAGAAGACCTTCACAGTCATCACAGAGACTAAAACTGCCATATTTTACAGACTGTGACCATCTTGAAACTTATTTGTCCAGATTTGAATCATCAGCGAAAGCTTTAGGCATCCCAGAAGGAGAATATGCGATGCGGGTAGGCAAGTTTCTTACGAGTAAGGCCCTAGACACCATGTTCAATTTACCTTTGGAAGAAAGAAACTACACTATTTTGCGTCAACGTTTGTTAAAAAAGTTCCAACTAACTCAGCATGGCTATAGAACAAAGTTTAGACACTTAGGACCAGAGACAAATCAAGATATCACAGATTTTGTTAACACAGTGAAGAACACATTTAATAAATGGATGGAGCTTGCAGAAGTATGGAAAGATTTTAATAAATTAGTGGATTTAATGTTAAGAGGCAAGGTAGTATCTGCATGCAATACAAACTTAGTAGCTTTCTTTGAGGAACGTAAGCCAAAGGACATAGACACAATGTCACAGTTAGGGCAAAACTACATGACTGTACATCCAAACAGTTCTATTGGTAGACTAATGAGTGAGGAAATAGTCTGTGCAGCGTACACTAAACAGGACCAGAATCCAGTTATTAGACCAAGACCGAAAAGTGTGGATTCAACACATAGATATGAACAACAAGAACCTCAAGACAATGCTTTTCGAGGAAACAATGTTGGTAGAGCAGGAGGGTACCCATACAAAAGGGGGAATTTCCAGAGACGTCCAAATAGTTATGCTGGATGCTGGAATTGTGGGAGCTGGAGACACAAGGCAGCACAGTGTGATACACAACCATCCAGTGAGCCAACAAGTAACGCAAGGAAGGAAATTATCTGCTTCAAATGTGGAAAGAAGGGGCATGTCAGCTATCATTGTACGATGAGGGAAACGGAGCATTCTAATGCAGCACAAGTGATTGAGACTATCAACAATGAAGATTGTAGTGGGTGCAAACCTCTTTTTGAAAAAGACAGTCAGCCAGTCTTAGTGTGTGGTCATACAGTGAAAGCAGGATCAGCAGTCCATGCAGGTGGAATCATGAAGATGCACCATGGTTTCGTTAATGATAGGCCAGCATTAACAATTAGAGATTCCGGGTGTACGTCTATCGGAGTTAGAAAAAGTTTAGTGAACCCCTTGGAGTACACAGGGGAAAAGATTAGATGCATAACATTTAATGGGACAGTAGAATTCTACCCATTAGCCGCGATAGCAGTAAAAACACCATATATCACAGGAAGAGTGGTAGTGTGTGTTCTAGACTCACCAGTGGCAGATTTGATCATCGGAAACGTGCCAGGAGTTAAAGATTGTACAGAAGAAGAAGTAGTTTATTGGGACCAGAAACATAGTTTAAGTAGTAGCGAGGTAGGTACCAAAAGAAAACCTAAATTAGAGAGTATAGCTGAACAAGAAGAGGCAAGTGAAGTAGACACAGGATCTCAGGGCAAGGATAGTACAGCTGATCAGGTGAGATTGGATCTCAAACATAGCGGTAGTGACTCCCAGAGACAAGATACTACTCTCGACAAATGTTTCCAAGGATGTACTAAAGTGAGACATAGACAATCAAAGAAGGGTAGATGGTGCTTCAAAAGGAAGAACAATGGTCTCACTCGCAGGTTTTCAGATGGCGGAACTGCATGTGGGCAAGTAGTATTACCGTTAACACATAGAGACCGATATACTAGAACAGCTCAGGATAGGGCATGGGCAGGGCACATAGGAGTAAGGCGGAAGCAGCATAGAGCAGGATGCCAGGTATATTGGCCAGGATTTAATAAAGAGGTCAGACTAAACAGAGATTCCAGTGTAACGGTACAATATGTAGATTGCAAAGTTAAGGCAGTTCAAAAGAGTGTTAACGACATCACTGAATCAGGATTAGCAAACAGATGTTTTAAAGATATAGGAAACATGAGGCATGGGTACAGGAAGGGTAGACACAGCATCGACAGAAATAGGTGGAGGTTTGAGGCAAGAAAAGAACCACCGGATATAAGGTCAGTACACAAATAGGTTGTGTCTTCTTGAGGATGTTAGTAGACTTGCAGGGACACAGATATTATGTTCCCTATGATATGTTTATTATTATTATTATTATTATGTGATGTATTAGTTCATGCATTGGTACACAAGATGGAAAGTTGGTGGTATTGATGTGTTGGTAATATGGTAGTCTGATATGACTACTTGATGTATTATTCAGTGGGGTAGCTAAAGTGAGGTGGAATCATATTTAGGGCTACCCAGGCAATATGTCTGGGGCACATATTTGATAAGTATTAGTCTCCCAACATTTGAAAACGATGTTTTCTTTTAAGGGGGGGATAATGACATATGCCTGGGTCATTGACATTGAGGTGAGTGACCTGGCTATGAGAAAAACAACCAGTCCTGAGAAATAATAGGGAGGGTGAGTGTAGACCCCCAGGGTGGATGGGGTGAAGGACAGTGAGTTGTGTGTGAAGTCATGGGACTTCAGGACAGTTGATGGTTTGGCGCCGAGTGGATCGGTGGCTGATACGTGGGAGCGTAGACTGACTGCGGTCAAATCGTGGGTTGTGTTGTTCTCCCAGTGTTGAATGAAGGCTTGAACCCAGAGTGGGTTGGATATCATTAGCAGAGGCTAGACCCAGTGTGTGGGTGTATTGTGTGAGGTCCAGCGTGGATAGTAGCTGGATTAACGGTCGTGTGCATCTGAGAGGAAGCAGGCCTTGAGAATGCAGTGATGTGTACGTGCGAATAAGTTGTGAAGAGGATCTATATATTCTGTGGAGTATACATTGATTTCTGGATATATTAATATGTTATCTGTGTCCGTGTTCAGTCTGTATTAAAGGATTATGTGCGCCAACTCAATATTGTTTAATGACTGATGGATGTGTATTACTGGGGTGAGTTGCATTGTGAGACAGTTAGATAGCTCAATTGACACACCAGGAGTATCGTTACCTAGACAACGACCATATCACGAACTTATCATTAACAACATCGTGATATTAACATATATATATATATATATATATATATATATATATATATATATATATATATATATATATATATATATATATATATATATATATATATATATATATATACGATATTGTGGTGGTATATATATTAGGTAATGAAGTGCGGTACCTACATGAGCAATTTACCGAGTGACGAAGTGGTTCGACGCGATATGCTTATGCGTTAACGTCGCGATATGCTTAAGCGTTCGAGGGTCTTCTCTTTACTGTCCTGTTCTTTTCATACTGGCATGAGTATGTGAGTGCTGGTGTGATGGATGTAAGGACGCATGGATGTTGAATGAGACACGGGGACAAATGGGATATGGGACTTCTTGCAAGTCTATTAAGTATATGACTGGCAAACCAGGCAAGCCGAGTAGTTCGGTCAAGGCCCAAGGCTAACCCGCTTGGGAGGAGACCAGAACCGGAGTGGCCCCTTGAACATGTGGGAGAAACATGTTTTGAAATAGATGACTTCTTGCCTCTAGGAAAGAGGAACAGCAAGAAGAGTTTCGCTATGAGGTGGGAAGGATACCCCACTAGCGAAATGGAAGGACTGTACATAATCTGTTAATGAGTTATTAATTGATCTTTGATGCATTAATTAATATGATAACAATTATTGTATGTCCGATGAAGGGGAGGGGTCTAGGGACCTCCTTTCCCGGAGATTTAGTTTCTATGTAATAAATAGAAATATTGAGATTTAGTTTCTATGTAAACCATAGAAATATTACAGCTACTCATTCTAGCAGCAGCAGACATAAGAATAGTGGTATGAGAGACATATGATCAGACTCGACCTTCTCGGAACTTAATCTTTCCGACGGGCTGTTCTAAGGGCCATCTGACATTGGACTGACACCCATGCTTCAACTCTTCTTCACCCATATAGAGATGATGCCCTAATTAGATAAAAACTAATTAGAGTAAACAGAAGGCTGTTTATTTAGTGATTTGATGCATGTGGGCCAGTGTGGGTGCCGAATACTCTCACCCACTGCTCTTCCTTTCAGGTGTTGCCTGTTATGGAACCACGATGCCTGTTTATGAAACCACTACGTCTTTGAGGGCTAGTGCCTGTTTATGAACCGCCATGCCTGTTTATGAAACCACTACAGTCTGTGAGGGCTCATGCTTGTTTATGAACCCACCATGCCTGTTTATGAAACCTCTACGTCTGGGATGGCTAGTGCCGGTTTATGAAACTACTACGCCTGTTAATGAAATCAATACGTATGTTATGGTTTGTACAACTAAATGAATCCATTATGCCTGTTTGTGTTAATCAGCGACTGAACTACAGTGGAAAGATGGTGATTTGCTTGGTCCAGGGAGACTTGCAAGGTGGGGTACTGTCATAGCTCTGGGAGCACATCAGTTCCATTGCCGTTGTTAACAGCCGCCTAAACGTCGGAAACACCAGGTAGTACTTGTACGCACCAACATGGGTGCTGTAACTACGTCTGAAAGAGTGCCAGGTCATCATTAGACCCACACCAGTTGGGCGTCTTATTGTTACTTAGACTTTACAGGTACACAAGGTTCAGCTCATAACTGATCCATTTGACAATCGAAAGTATTGATCTCAGACTCATGTGCGCTACAGAACTTGATCGTCAGCAGAGTCAACGAACAGTGACATTATTATGCTTCAGTAACCACTGTGTACTAAGCCTGATTATCATGTGGAACTCGACTCCGGGGCAGCTGTTCTGACATCATCTGCCAGAGTTTATAGACACTCATGTCATGAGAACTTTGTTACTTTGTTTAACTTGCTGCAGAAACTTACGTTACCCAACCAGGGGTACTGAGATTATAGTCCATGAACATAGTGTTGATCTTTTGCTATAACTATGGATGTCAAGACTAATGTTTACCTGGGGACACCTCAGGGTAGGGGTCTCCCAGCCAGGCTGAATCATGAGAACAGTCTTTGTGACGTTAGCCAGTGACTCATCGTGATATTGCTGTAAAGTTCATCTAGTCAGCTGTGGTCCGAGTGGTTAACTCCATTCATTGCTGATCCGAGCTCTTGGGACGAAGTGGTCTCCAAGGTTCCAGTCAACCGTACTGGGAGGGAGCCCGGATGAGTGTCGGACCGACTGGACGGAACACACAAGCAAATCTGCCTCCCATCCTTATGGAGAGTCTGGACTCATCTCTGACTCTATCTCTAATCTATTCTCTGTATTGTAAATAGATTGTATTCTATCAGGGTGTTCAATTCCTTCCTGTGTCTTTAGTGTAGAATAAACTTTGTTAATGTTGACATGTTAGTTTCTACAGTTATTGAGTGTGGTCTCAGACGATGCCTCAGAGTTCATTGTCCCTAGGTAGAGGGTAGATAGTAGAGGTCTAGAATCTGGGAGGGGTTTGTAGACTCATAACACTTAAAGGGGGTCAGTAGCAGAAGTCATAGTGTATCTACCTATCCAGCCCCTGGGGTTAGTATACACGTGAGTGCTAGGGATACCTCGGGGCTTGTGCTCATTCCCAACAACCGAGGCGATCCTGTCACAGATGGTCAGATAACTGGAAATTAACAAAGCAAGCACCTTACAAACATGCCATATATATGATTTTTGACATAAGGAATGATGAAAAATCACAGAGTGCATCAAATCTTCTAATACTAGCTCGTCATTTACTGCAATACAGTCAAACCTCAGTTTTCGTTGCCTTCAGTTTTCGTTGCCTTCAGTTTTCGTCAATGTTTTCCTCAAATAATTTGTCTCGGTTTTCGACGGTTGCCCTGGATTTCGTTGGCATGCCCACATGACCTCATTGCTAATTTTGAGAAAACAAAGGAACCATGCGTTCTTCTGCTCAGTTTGGCATTGCTTTTCACTGTGTGTGCGTCACTTGCTAATATTAAAATATGAGAGCAGTATTAAGACTGCTAAAATCGGCCACATATATGGGAAGTCGCCATCCATGATAAGTTCCATTGTGGTGACAAAGGAAGGAATAAAGGAGGCTAATGTAGCAAACAACATGAATGTGCTATCGAAACAGAGATTGCAAACAATTAAAAATGTCAAGCGATTATTATTAATTTGGACAAATCAAAACTAGTTAGATGGCAATTCTGTTTTGGAAGCAATCATATATGAAGAGGCCAGACTGTTGTATGCTAATCTCATTAAGAAAATGTTTGGGACGAATGCTAGTGTATTTAGTGATTTTAAGGCCAGAAGAGGATGGTTTGAAAAATTCAAGAGGCGCACTGGCATACGCAGTGTTACTAGGCAAGGCGAAGGAGCGAGTTCGGACAAGTTTGGGGCCAAAAAAAATAGTATTAAACACTATATTTATTTTCTATAAAA
Source organism: Cepaea nemoralis (assembly GCA_014155875.1). Taxonomy (NCBI): domain Eukaryota; kingdom Metazoa; phylum Mollusca; class Gastropoda; order Stylommatophora; family Helicidae; genus Cepaea; species Cepaea nemoralis. The sequence continues at coordinate 9,014 of JACEFZ010020763.1, forward strand.
TGTGCTTTTGGTATGTATTTTGGAGTGTCTAGAATGAATTAATTGGATTTACATTGATTCATATGGGAATAATTGCCTCGATTTTCATCAGTTTCGGATCTCACTGATTGTCTTCGGAAGGATTATCGATGAAAACCGTGGTTTGACTGTAATCCTTTATCCTGCAGTAAGGCTTAGACATGGCTTGAGATGGCGTCCTGTAATGTGTCCTTTTCTTCTGTTCAACAAACAATCTATTTGTGAGGTCAAGATCCAACCCTGTAGCCCAAGATACAAGCTATCCAAGTACAAAACCAAAGCCTCCAGTCAGCAATCAGACAAAACAAGCCTTGTTTCTCTCAGAAAGTTGGGTGCATGTTTGGAAGCAACGGATTAGTGAGTAGCAGTAGCAATGAATATCTTCGTGCTCAAACACTATATAAACGTTCTGTCCAAAAAGCTCACCCTAACTTCTTCATGCCAATGGCCGAGATACAAATCTGTAACTAAGTTTATCCAACCTGTTTCCGGGTAAAGTATCATATTTTTCTCAGTCATGTATTAACCTAAAGAAGAGTATAAGAATTTCCGTGATATCTAACTAACCTTCAACTACTTATTTATGTGTGAATGAACATGTGCTCCTACATATACAGAGACAGAGCTAATCAAACTAATATTCACTCTCAAATGTTTAAATACAAGCTGGATAGCAATAGCAAATTAACCCTTTACAGGGCATAGCGGCCATTACCGGCCGATCGCTTAAACGAGCATAGCGGCCGATTGTGTCCGATACTATTATGCATTGTAATAACGCGATCTCTCGGCTTTCCGACACTTCCGACGGCTACTTTCACTTTCGCCGATAGCTTGACAACGTGGCCGCCATTTGTAAACTCGCTATCATGAATTTGAACGGACTTTTATGGACTTTTTTTGATAGTTTTCGAGATTTTTACGCTGTTTTTCAAAATGGATTTCGGTGATTCTTCAAGTGATAGCCGAGATTTCGCTAGGTTCAATTTAAATGACATTAAAGGGCACGAAGTTGACTATTAATCGGAGCTAGATATCAGCGCAAAGCGTTACTTTGCATTAGCAGTCCGAGTCGGACTTTAAAGAAAGTGATTATGATTCTGAAAATGTGTTTGTAAATTGCCGTATAGATGACGGAAAATCACAAACAACATGCCGTATTTCGTAAATATTTGTGTTCATATATGGATTACCGACAACAATCACGTGAGTAACATATTCTGCATGCTTTCCCTTCATTGTGTTGTTTATTTAACTAAAATCGGTTGACTAACACCTTATTTGTGATGTTTTTACTAACGCGACCCGAAATTTTACCGAACCTGAAAAAATCTTGCCCATTCAGGGCTACAAAATGGACAAGCATCTGCCCTGTAAAGGGTTAAATATCCAAAGTGAGGATAAAATACAACTTTCCTGTCTGACCACCATTACCACTCAAGGATTGTTGATTAGCAGCAAGCAGAAACACATCCACCTAGCAAATGTATAGTTCTTTGATAATGACATATAGAATATGTCTTTAAAAAGAAAAAGAACAGACCAAGCAAAAGCAGCATGTCACAACATGAAGATTATTCTCTGCAATATGTCTGTGGAATCAAGGTGATAACAGAGTTCTCAGGAGCTATATAGAACACATTCTTGTGTACCAAAGCAAATCATGGACAATTAGCAGACTAGGGAGGAATGTTGTGGAAGCTGCTGAGATGTGGTTTTATAGAAGAATGAGAACACCATGGATGGATCACATGAGCAATGAAGATATCTGGAAGTAAGTTCACTCAACAAGGCAACTGTTGACTAGCATCATAAGAAACCAGTCCACATTCTTGGGCATGCCATGAGAAGGGAAAACCTGGAGTATGTCACAACAACAGGAAAGTTTAAGGGGAGGTGAGACAGGTGAACACCAAGGGAGAAGATGCTGGGCAGTTTGACAACATGGTATGGAGAAACATTGGTATCAAACATGATACAGAAGTCATGGATTATAAGAAGTATAACATGGTAGAATTAGACTGGACATGTCTTTAGATGGCCACACCAAAACTACTAAACCTAAGAGAGGATATCTAAACTAAAATAATGAGAAGGCAGACATTTTAAAAACAAACCATTGTTGGGATACCCTATGTGGCTGCCTGAGCGGAGAGGAAGAGGTCTGTTGCTAACTGACTGCTTAGTCCTTTGTTGAACAAGAATAATAACAGAAGAAGAAAAAAGGGGTTTAAATACATGTGTCATATCAGGTGACTCAGCCTGTAAACTGGTGGGAATGTTCTACATGTCATTCCATGTAAAATTTGTGACAGGCTCATAAACTCACTCTTGGCAAAATAATATAGTCCATTCTCAACATGGTTGGCTTATGATCTTAGCAATTCCTGGTTGTCAGGACAAATGTGCACCCAGCTCTGCTCAGGTTCACAGTTGTGCACTTATTCCAGTGGATACTTGGTCCTATATGCTGTATTTGCTACATTCTTTTGTATTGCCTATCCTCTACCATTAGGATAAGTTAGTTAGTTAGTTAGTTAAGGTTCCAACTTCACGGCAACGGGTCGTCCCCATTATGCTCTGTTTTTGTGCCACTGATTAGGATAAGTACACAGACTTACCAAATGTTCATGGGGCATTACTCTTGGTGAAGCTCTCTCTTGCCTTGGAGGGATGTCTTCTATAGTTGGTCGTTCACATGACTGGTCTCGTCTGCGTTTTGTTTTAGCAGTATCATCTTTGATCACATCAAAATTTGTTTTCCACACCAACACCTACATAATAGAAGGCAGACAAATATAAATCTATTTCCCAATCAAAGAACCCAGGTCAACTACTGTATAAACAAAACAACATGCAGGAAAATGTGTCATTTGTCAACAAGCAACATGTGTATTACTAGCATCATATACATAATATAACAATAATTGAAGAATATACCTCACATAGACCAGAAATGCATACACCACAGAAAATGAGACCTAGGTATGGGAACTGACTACAAATGTGACCTTTCTTCTGGCTGATTTCCCTGTTATTTGAAACTGGTATATGCTACTGTTCTGATCAGCATCTGAGTTAACCTTTTACATCCTGTTCTCCTTGACTTTCAAATACACTGTACCAGAGCGTTTCTAATGGGAAAGGTTCAAATCCTACATCTTACTATCTCTATTTATGATCTGCCATCTGTGATCTCTTCTGACAAATATCCTTGATAAAAAATGTCTTCATTGTCAATATTTTCCAACACTTAAAATACTTCTCAATGTTTGCTTCTGCTCATCTCATTCATGAAATGTGCAGAGAATACTGAGCCCAACATATATATTTCAGGTCACTTCTTGGCACAGTTATGACAACAACAACAAAATAATTTAAAAAATGAACAGTTATGACATTATTCCTTTAACACTTTACCGGGCAAAATGTCCGGGAACGTTTCTACCCCAGAACGAGCAATCCGTCCGAAAGTGCCAGTGACTATTATGCATTGTAAAAACGTGATCTCATGGCTTTCCGAGACTTCCGATTGTCTACTTTCGGTTTTGCTGATAGCTTGACAACGTGGCCGCCATTCGCAAACGTGTACTTTGAATCTAAATGGATTTTTAAAATAGTTTTTGTGGGTTTTATGCTTTGTATTTCAAAATGGATTTAGACGATTCTTCAAGTGATAGCAGAGATTTTGCTGGGTTAATTTTAAGTGACATTGAAAGGCATGAAGTTGACTATTAATCGGAGTTAGGTATCAGTGATCAGTGTTACTTTGAGTTAGCAGTCGTGAGTCAGACTTTAAAGAAAGTGATTTGTGTTCATGTGTGGATTAGCAGCAACTTTCATGTTAGTAAAATATTCTGCATGCTTTTCCCTTCCTTTTGCTGTTTATTTGACTAAAATCTGTTGACTAACGACTTATATGTGATATTTTTTACTAACGTAACCCAAAATTTTACTGAACCTCAAAATTCTTCTTGCCCGTTCAGGGCTACAGAACAGACAAAGGTCTACCCGGTAAAGGGTTAAAAGAACAATTGTGACTGATTTAAATTCTAAGAGTTATGATCTGATCTCTCATAGCCCACAAAAATGGCCTCATGAAACATAGAGAAATAGTCATTCAGACTGATGTACCGGGAAGTCAAAGAAGTAAACTTGCAAATGACTAGTAGAAGACATCACAAACTCTAGGTCTTACGACAGCAATTTATGATAAAGTATATTGAAAACATAAAATTATACATAATACAAATTACAAAAACATGCACATGGCTGTATTACATTCATAACAACATGTTGTATGAAAATTTACATTCCCCAATATAGCATAAGAAAAGCAGCTTACCCTGCATTATTAGCTTTATTTTGATTTTCTCATCCCACAGCACATTTCCAATACAACATGTTTACAGTAGGTCTGAGAGACTGAGCACATAAATGCTTGCCTGGAGTGTAGCAATGCCAGTACAACTGTAACAAGCAACACATGCTTGTTCTGGTTTAGGTAGTCCAAAGAATGCTGGCTATATTCAACACTCTACAAAATAGGTCACCAATATGACTCTGGGTGAAAAACATGGGCTTGAAAACAATGTAATTTGACTAAAAATCAATTAGTTATTATTAAGTAAGGTGTCAGACAGGGATGTGTAGAGTCTCCAGATCGTTTTGTCCTGTACAGTGACAATATTTTCAGAAATCTACAAGATATGAAAGGAATCATCATTGGAGGAAGAAACACCAATAACATTAGACATGCAGATGATACGGTATAGATTGCAGACAATGAGCAGGATCTGCAACATTTAGTAAATGAGGATGTTGCACATAGTGAACAAATATGGTTAGAATTAAATTGTAAGAAGACACAGATTATGGTCGTCACTAGGAAGAACGATATACCACAATGTAATATACAAGTAAATGGGAATATTCTTAAATAGGTGAATCAGTACAATTATCTCGGAACAGTCATAACATCTGATGGGAGATGCCTTGAAGAGATTAGAACAACAATCGCCATGGCGAAGGTAGCCTTTTGCAAGATGAAAAACATACTGACCAATAAAAAGATGTCAATTGCTACGAGAAAAAATAGTGTCAAGGTGCTATATAGAGCTTGTACTTTTGTATGGATGTGAAGCGTGGACACTGAGCAGACAAGCTGACAAACTGTGGCTGTGGAAATATGGTTTCTGAGGAGAATGCAAAGAATACCATGGACAGACAGAAAAACAATGACCAAGTCCTACAAGAAACAAATGAAAATCGTAAACTGGTTAGAGAAATTAGACGTAGACAGTCAACATTTTTGGGGCATGTTATAAGAAGAAATAAATTGGAGAATTTGATGACAACTGTCAAGATCGAGGGGAAGAGAACAAAATAAAGACAGAGAAGTAAATACCTGGATGACTTGGCTATGTGGCATGGACGAGACAAGAACACTGAGCTCCACGACTCTGGTGATCAAGTGAAATGGTGAACCATGACCTCCCACGCTTATCGGCATAGCATGTGATCGATGGATGGAAACAAGTTTCCTGCACAGAGTTGGTTTATGTGTGCTGAAGACAATAAGGGATTGATATATAAATAAAATATAGACGAGAAACCAACAGCCAGATTTAAACTGCTAGAACTGACCTGTTCATCATGTCCACCAGATGCAAAGTAATCTCCATTTATAGAAAATGCAACTGCTGTCACCGGACCCTGGACAAGAAAAACACAAGTAAATAATCATGCTTACTGTTTGCTCGCTTGTCTTCCTGGCGTAGGGGTTAATGACGTTGTTCGTAATCCTGTATACTCTCGTACGAAACACAGCTGCATGAGATTCAGCAGTGGATCGCGTCACGTTGGTTACTTACAGGGGTATGTGAGCCGGTCGTTCAGAAAGCAATGGTACACTACTGAACATAACACTTTCCTAGACATCAACAGCAGCTGAATAATGCTGCTGTTGACTGCAATGTCCAGTAAAGGATATGTGAATAATAATTTTAAAAAATATATATATTTCACCAAGTATCTTGTTAACTGACACAGGCTGATTATTCCTCTCATCCCTTTGCCCAATTTGTGACCCTTTAAAAATAAAGTTTGTTCGTTCTCCACAACTATCCACCTAAAAGCTAAGCATGAGCTCATGTGCTGACATAGTATGCCCATTCCATGACATGATGCAAGACAACATAGCACCTTCTCTGTAAACATTTTTTCAACTCTTGTTCCATCTTACTACTTGTTACAGAATATTCCAGTTGTTATCGATTCATGTGACCAAAGAATCATGTTGCCGATGAGAAGTTTAATTTATGTCAATGTCTCTTTCAAAACACTTCAATGTCTTATGGCTGTTTATAGATCTGTAACATTCTTCTTTATTATACTGCTGTGGCTTCAAGGCAAATGCTTGTTTGCTTATTAACTGCCCAGGATTCACAGTGATGTACTAAAATTCATTTTCTAACTAGAATGGACATAGAGTTTTTATATAAGATCTTTATTTCATCACATCCAATTTAATTTGTCTAGTTCTGTTCTTTATTTCTGTAGAACATCTTCAACATGATTTTATTCACTTACATAAATATATGAGTTTGTTGTATTTGTTTTGGTTAAAATTAGTACCACTGAATTGTAAATCTGTGCAAAAATTTGCTTCATTGATATGATAATTTCTTGTCTTCTTGCTTTTTAAGCCAAGACTCTTTTGCACTTTCTATCACCACAATATCAACCACTGTCTATAGTTCTCCCTGACATTCTGCCATCAAACCAGTGTCAACACCACACTATAAGCACTTTTTATATGTCAGTCAACTGTTGTTGTTTTTTTTTTATCAACACAGTGGTGCCTAGGCCACTGCCTGTCTGCACAATGCCATGTGGTGATACATGCTACTTGCAAGTGTTCACCAGTTGTCATGCACAATGCCATGTGGTGATACATGCTACTTGCAAGTGTTCACCAGTTGTCATGCACAATGCCATGTGGTGATACATGCTACTTGCAAGTGTTCACCAGTTGTCATGCACAATGCCATGTGGTGATACATGCTACTTGCAAGTGTTCACCAGTTGTCATGCACAATGCCATGTGGTGATACATGCTACTTGCAAGTGTTCACCAGTTGTCATGCACAATGCCATGTGGTGATACATGCTACTTGCAAGTGTTCACCAGTTGTCATGCACAATGCCATGTGGTGATACATGCTACTTGCAAGTGTTCACCAGTTGTCATGCACAATGCCATGTGGTGATACATGCTACTTGCAAGTGTTCACCAGTTGTCATGCACAATGCCATGTGGTGATACATGCTACTTGCAAGTGTTCACCAGTTGTCATGCACAATGCCATGTGGTGATACATGCTACTTGCAAGTGTTCACCAGTTGTCATGCACAATGCCATGTGGTGATACATGCTACTTGCAAGTGTTCACCAGGTGTCATGCACAATGCCATGTGGTGATACATGCTACTTGCAAGTGTTCACCACTTGTCATGCACAATGCCATGTGGTGATACATGCTACTTGCAAGTGTTCACCAGTTGTCATGCACAATGTCATGTGGTGATACATGCTACTTGCAAGTGTTCACCAGTTGTCATGCACAATGCCATGTGGTGATACATGCTACTTGCAAGTGTTCACCAGTTGTCATGCACAATGCCATGTGGTGATACATGCTACTTGCAAGTGTTCACCAGTTGTCATGCACAATGCCATGTGGTGATACATGCTACTTGCAAGTGTTCACCAGTTGTCATGCACAATGCCATGTGGTGATACATGCTACTTGCAAGTGTTCACCAGTTGTCATGCACAATGCCATGTGGTGATACATGCTACTTGCAAGTGTTCACCAGTTGTCATGCACAATGTCATGTGGTGATACATGCTACTTGCAAGTGTTCACCAGTTGTCATGCACAATGTCATGTGGTGATACATGCTACTTGCAAGTGTTCACCAGTTTGTCATGCACAATGCCATGTGGTGATACATGCTACTTGCAAGTGTTCACCAGTTGTCATGCACAATGCCATGTGGTGATACATGCTACTTGCAAGTGTTCACCAGTTGTCATGCACAATGCCATGTGGTGATACATGCTACTTGCAAGTGTTCACCAGTTGTCATGCACAATGTCATGTGGTGATACATGCTACTTGCAAGTGTTCACCACTTGTCATGCACAATGTCATGTGGTGATACATGCTACTTGCAAGTGTTCACCAGTTGTCATGCACAATGCCATGTGGTGATACATGCTACTTGCAAGTGTTCACCAGTTGTCATGCACAATGCCATGTGGTGATACATGCTACTTGCAAGTGTTCACCAGTTGTCATGCACAATGCCATGTGGTGATACATGCTACTTGCAAGTGTTCACCAGTTGTCATGCACAATGCCATGTGGTGATACATGCTACTTGCAAGTGTTCACCAGTTGTCATGCACAATGCCATGTGGTGATACATGCTACTTGCAAGTGTTCACCAGTTGTCATGCACAATGCCATGTGGTGATACATGCTATTTGCAAGTGTTCACCAGTTGTCATGCACAATGCCATGTGGTGATACATGCTATTTGCAAGTGTTCACCAGTTGTCATGCACAATGTCATGTGGTGATACATGCTACTTGCAAGTGTTCACCAGTTGTCATGCACAATGTCATGTGGTGATACATGCTACTTGCAAGTGTTCACCAGTTGTCATGCACAATGTCCATGTGGTGATACATGCTACTTGCAAGTGTTCACCAGTTGTCATGCACAATGCCATGTGGTGATACATGCTACTTGCAAGTGTTCACCAGTTGTCATGCACAATGCCATGTGGTGATACATGCTACTTGCAAGTGTTCACCAGTTGTCATGCACAATGCCATGTGGTGATACATGCTACTTGCAAGTGTTCACCAGTTGTCATGCACAATGCCATGTGGTGATACATGCTACTTGCAAGTGTTCACCAGTTGTCATGCACAATGTCATGTGGTGATACATGCTACTTGCAAGTGTTCACCAGTTGTCATGCACAATGCCATGTGGTGATACATGCTACTTGCAAGTGTTCACCAGTTGTCATGCACAATGCCATGTGGTGATACATGCTACTTGCAAGTGTTCACCAGTTGTCATGCACAATGCCATGTGGTGATACATGCTACTTGCAAGTGTTCACCAGTTGTCATGCACAATGCCATGTGGTGATACATGCTACTTGCAAGTGTTCACCAGTTGTCATGCACAATGCCATGTGGTGATACATGCTACTTGCAAGTGTTCACCAGTTGTCATGCACAATGCCATGTGGTGATACATGCTACTTGCAAGTGTTCACCAGTTGTCATGCACAATGCCATGTGGTGATACATGCTACTTGCAAGTGTTCACCAGTTGTCATGCACAATGTCATGTGGTGATACATGCTACTTGCAAGTGTTCACCAGTTGTCATGCACAATGACATGTGGTGATACATGCTACTTGCAAGTGTTCACCAGGTGTCATGCACAATGTCATGTGGTGATACATGCTACTTGCAAGTGTTCACCAGTTGTCATGCACAATGTCATGTGGTGATACATGCTACTTGCAAGTGTTCACCAGTTGTCATGCACAATGTCATGTGGTGATACATGCTACTTGCAAGTGTTCACCAGGTGTCATGCACAATGCCATGTGGTGATACATGCTACTTGCAAGTGTTCACCAGTTGTCATGGACAATGTCATGTGGTGATACATGCTACTTGCAAGTATTCACCAGTTGTCTTGCACAATGTCATGTGGTGATACATGCTACTTGCAAGTGTTCACCAGTTGTCATGCACACTGTCATGTGGTGATACATGCTACTTGCAAGTGTTCACCAGTTGTCATGCACAATGCCATGTGGTGATACATGCTACTTGCAAGTGTTCACCAGTTGTCATGCACAATGTCATGTGGTGATACATGCTACTTGCAACTTGTCATCCTTTGCACATATTCTATATGTTCACGATATAAGAAAAACAAATCAGGCTACAGTGTATGTAACACATTAAAAGTGAGGCTGTCTTATCAGGAGGAAATAAAATGTTATAATTACATGACAGAATTAAGATAACAATGAAGTTTCAATGTCAATGCTCGTAGTCTCTCCCAGTAGACGTCAAAAGGCATGAATGTTGTTTGTCCATGTTGTCAGATTGTTAGTTACTTTTTGGAACCATTCTCACCCGAGTTCATTGTGACATGTTCCATATTCAATTCCTCACTCCAACAGCAGT
>JACEFZ010020764.1:0-36689 GCA_014155875.1 Cepaea nemoralis
CACCCACACCCATCATGCACCCCTCCCCAACCCACATACATCCCCCACACATATCTCACCCCCACACACTCCCCACCCATCCACCCAAACATCCCACACCCAGACACATCCCTCACACCACCACCCCCAAGCCCACAACCACCCCCACCTGCACACATCTCCCACCCACCACAATATCCCCACACCCACATCTCCCCCCACCACTACATATACCCCCACCCATCCCATAACCAACCATCATCATCCACCCAACATATCCTCCTCCACAAACTCACCCACAACCACCTAGCCAAACACACATCCCCACCCACACACACATCTCCCCGTCCAACCCCATACATCCAGCACGTACCCACACACAAATCCCCCATCCACCCACACAATCCCGCCCCGCCCACCCACACACACACATTTCCCCCATCCCCGAACCTACTATTATGATCAAACTCCCACACTTTACACACACATACAGTGACGATTGTCGTGAGCATTGTCGCAAAATTGTAAAGAAAATGGGGAAAAATTGTACATATACATTTTGTAACTTAAAAATTAGTGATGCAATCGCCAAACTCTCTCTCCTCCTCTCTCTCTCTCTCTCTCTCTCTCTCTCTCCTCTCTCTCTCTCTCTCTCCTCTCTCTCTCTCTCTCTCTCTCTCTCGATCCATACTCTCTAATTCTCTCACCCACTCTACAGTGATGTACATGTGTTCATGTTATAAATTATAACATCAGTTGGCATTCAAAATGGTAATATGAACATGAGAATACACAACATATATGGAATAGCATGTTACATGATATGCGTGCGCTTAAATCTCTCTCTCTCTCTCTCTCTCTCTCCTCTCTCTCTCCTCTCTCTCTTCTCTCTCTCTCTCTCTCTCTCTCTCTCTCTTTCTCATTCTATGTCTTTCTCGCTCTCTTTCTCACTAACACACATCCCATAGACACTCACAAACATACACATATACCTATATATACACGCACATACACACATATGCACACGCACATACATATAAACACACGCATACATTTACGCACACATATAAACATACTTACACACACAAGCACACATACAAACGCACATTTATACACACTTACACATACACACCCGCATTCAGACGTGCACACACATACACACACATAAACATACTCATACACACATATGGACACACGTACACACCAACCCATCCACCCACACACTTACTCACACATACACGCTGCCTCACATAATCTCACCCTCTCACTCACTCATTTACTCTCTAAACCACACTAACTCACTCTCTTACAAGCACAGACAAGTACACAGACACACACACACACACACACACATTCACCCACTATCTCTTACTCACCCTTCAATCACCTGCACATCCCACACCTCCCCATCTCTCACACATCTCCCCTCCCGCACAAACTCCACCCATAAACACATCCCCCCCCACACACACACATCCCCCATACCTTCCCCATACACACTCCCCGCCCACACATCTCCCCACCAACTCACACATCCTCCACCTACAAACATTCTCGCCACCCACACATACATCCTCCACCCACTCACATTTACCCCATCCACCATCACACACTCCCACCCACGCAGACATATCCCATTCACAGACATCCTCACACTCATCCCCCAACCCACACAATCTCCTGCACACCCATTCACCCACCCAAACAAAAAAAAGGCGTAAAAATTAGTGATGCAATTCAACTCTCTCTCTCTCTCTCTCTCTCTCTCTCTCTCTCTCTCTCTCTCTCTCTCTCTCTCTCTCTCTCTCTCTCTCTCTCTCTCTCTCACTTGCTCTTTCTCCCTAATCTGTATATCACTAACCTATGTATATATAAAAGGCCACTTTCCATCAGCTCTCAAAATCGCTAAAGTGTACCCTCTTCTTAAATCTGGTTCATTGGACAATGGTCTCCCGAACAATTACAGACCCATTTCCTTACTATCATCACTATCTAAGCCACTAGAAAAACACATCCATAAAGTAACATTACAGTATTTAGTTCGCAACAAGCTTATTGTTGACAACCAATCAGGATTTCGACCAAAATATTCTTGCCATACGGCCCCTAACAAACATGATAGAAAATTGGTACCAGAATATAAACAACAACAGCCTATGTGGAACTGTGTTTATTGATTTCAAGAAAGCATTTGATATGATAGACCACGTTATTTTAATTAAAAAACTTGAGACAATGAAAATTGGCCCTAATGTAGTCACTCTAATATCATCTTTTCTATCAAACAGAAAGCAAGTAGTATCACATAATAAATGTCTGTCTCATACCACTACCTTCAATATTGGAGTACCGCAAGGCTCTATTCTTGGCCCTCTATTGTTTTCCATATATATTAACGATCTACCTTTGCATCTTTCGTCGTCCTGCGATCTATTTGCAGACGACTGTACAGTGTATACAAACGCTGAAAACTGTATTTTATTGGAGTCGTCTTTACAACAAGAATTAAATAATGTAGTTAGGTGGAGCTATTCAAACCGTATGCAAATTAACATCACTAAAACAAAATCAATGTTACTAACAACCAGACAAAAACTTCAAACTCTAAGCTCACACACATCACTTCAACTTCACATCGATAACATGCCAGTAGAAAGTGTAATTGAGCACAAAACATTAGGCATAATCATTGATGGAAACCTAACCTTTAATTCCCACGTTCAAGCGCTTATTAAACAAACAGCGAAAAAAGTCTACCAACTCGCCAAAATTAAAAACTTCCTTGATGAGGACACAAGGAAACTATTCTATACTTCTCATATACAGACACACTTTGACTACTGCTCTACAATCTGGGACGGTTGTTCTAATTTCAAACACCAAACGACTTTACTCACTCCAGAAACGGGCCATGAGGTCTAATTTATAACAAACATTTATCTGACAATCCTAGCCTGTATAAACACCTTCAGTTACTACCACTCCGCAAACGCCCTGCTTTTCAATAAAGCTCAACTAATTCACAAAATCCTGCATCGGAATGCCCCAAATTACCTTTGGCCATTGTTTAAATATAATGCTAGACACAGTAAACGTTTAAATATATTACACATTCCGAAGCCTAGGATTGACTTATACAAAACAAGCTTAACGTACTCCTGCAGCTCAGCTGTGGAACAATCTTCCACAAGAAATCAAAGACATCACCAATCACTATTCATATAATCGCAAATTACTCGAACACTATCTCAGTACGGATTATCTTCCCCCTTAATAATAGAGATAATAATAATAATAACAACAAAACCCTAGTATAACAGCCAGTTCCCTTTTTGGTAGGCCAGTATATTCCACATGGCTAATAACAAGTGTCAGACCATTATCTAATTTTACTGTGTCGTGTAGTTTTGATGTTCGCATTTTTGCCCATGCCTTTATAATGCATATCTTTTATATTGTTGCTGTTCTCTGTTAGCCTTGAATGATGTGTGAATGAAATCATGTATGAAAGAGAGTGATAGAAGGGCAGAATGTTAGACGGGCCTGCGTGCCCAATTCTTAACCCTTTGAAAATAAAGTTTGTTCGTTCGTTCGTTCTCTAACGGAATGTTATATTATACATGATAAAATCAAATGGCATACAACATGATAAGATGAGAATAAACAAAACAAAAAACAAACAAAGAAAACAAAAAAAAAATATATGGAATGGCATGTTACAGGACAATCAAGTGCCATTAAACGATACCTCGTAATATGAAAGATGAGAATACATAAAAAATATGGAATAGCATTTTACATGAAATGGGTGCGCTCAACTCTCTCTCTCTCTCTCTCTCTCTCTCTCTCTCTCTCTCTCTCTCTCTCTCTCTCTCTCTCTCTCTCTCTCTCTCTTCTCTCACACACATGTACATACACACACCCGCACACATCCATATACTTACACGAACTCACATAACACCCGAATATACACTCCCTTGCATACACTGCATGCATGCACACTTACACATACAAAGATATACAATACATACACGAGCACACACACACACACACACACACACACTCATCCATACACACATATGCACACGAACATGCATATAAATGCATATAAACACATGAACGCAACCTTAACACACGTACAGACATACACGCAGAGGCACACACAGATACACACATGTACACACACATGTACACCCATCCAAACATAACACACAGATACATCACACTTTCTCATGCACTCTCTCATTCACCCACGCTCTCTCTCTTTTACACACTCACTCGCTCTCACACTCACTCATTCGAGCACATACACGCATACCCACAAATTCCCTCTCACTCACTCGCGCTCCCTTACTCACTCATTTACTGACTGACTCTCTAACTCACACTCACTCACTAACTTTCACACTCTATCACACAGACAGGCAGACACACAACACACCCACTCTCTCAGATTCACTTATTCTCTAACTAAATCTCTCACACATATTTCCACACCCACCCACTCACTTTTACACTCACTCAGGCACACGCACATGCATACTCACTCACTCTCACTCATACTAATTCTTCCACTCACACTCTTTCTCACCCACTCTCTCACCCACTGTCTCGCTCACACACATACAGTGAAGAATGATAGTGGAAAAATGATACTAGTAGGTGACTTATGGAGGCATATAGTCAGGTATGAAGTAAGTATTGAAAGAGTTTTCGGTTGAATGTGTAGGGACTCATTGGTGTTTTCAGTTCTGGTGGAAGGCTATTCCACAAGTGAGCACCAGAATATGCGAAACAAGTTTTATATAAGTCCAATCTAGGCTTAGGAAGCTGTAATAAATTTAAGCGCTTACTGTTCATTGCATTAGATTGAATTAACGGTAGAAGATACTCTGGGGTATTTTCAGATATAATTTTATTCACTAATTTGGCTTTGTTAAAAAGGAAGCGCTTTTGAAGTGGTAGAAGTCTTAGATGGCTGTATAATTTATTACTTTCAACGTGCTTTATGCTAGAAACTAGACGTATAGTGCCGTTTTGAAGCGACACAATCGTTTCATATTAGATTTAGGGCAACCATCCCAGACTGTGGAACAATAATCGAGAGGTGATCCGATATAGGATGCATAGAATATTTTTCGTGTGCTTTCATCCAAAAAGTGTTGAATTTTAGCAAGTTGGTAAACTTTTTGTGCTATTCTCTTGGTAAGGACGTGAACATGAGGGCTCCAGTTTAAATGTCTGTCAATTAAAAGACCTAATGTTTTATGTTCATTTACATTAATTATAGGTAACATGTCCACGTGGAGCTCGAGCGGTGTCCTAGTTATGGCTAGGATCTGTAGTTTTTGTCTGGTCGTTATTAGCATGGATTTGGTTTTGTCGATGTTAATTAACATGCGATTTTCATTGCTCCATCTACTAAGGTTGTCAAGTTCGTTTTGTAAAGAGCTCTCTAAGTCACAAAGGCTCTCTTGACTTGAGTAAATAGTACAGTCGTCAGCAAATAGATCACACGAAGTATTGAGGTATAAAGGAAGATCGTTAATATACACTGCAAAAAGCAGCGAACTTAGTATTGAGCCCTTAGGCACCCCCAAAATTAAGTTGTGTGGGTCTTCATAGACAGTTATTGAAGGACACTACTTGTTGTCTGTCAGATAAAAATGACGTAATTAGGTTCACCATGTTGGTGCTAGTCTTCACGTGTTTTAATTTTCTAATTAAAATATGATCTACCATATCAAAGGCTTTTTTTAAGTCTACAAATACTGCTCCACAAATGTTGCCATTGTTGATACAAAGATGCCAGTTATCGGTCATTTTTGTAAGGGCACTATGGCAAGAATATTTAGGTCGAAACCCAGATTGACTGTCAATTATTAGATCGTTGTTAATTAAATGATGTAGTGTTATTTTATGCATGTGTTTTTCTAATGGCTTTGATAGCGACGATAGTAAGGAAATAGGTCTATAATTACCCAAGACGCTAATATCAGTTGAGCCATTTTTAAGTAGAGGATACACTTTAGCAACTTTAAAGGCAGATGGAAAGTAGTTTTTGGACAGGCACTGGTTATATATGAACGTTAAGGACTCATTAATAATAGGTGCAGCACACCGAAGAATTCTATTACTGATACCATCTAGGCCTTCTGAATTTGTTGCTTTGAGATTCGAGAGATATTTATATACTTCTGCAACAGACATCAAGGGAATCTCAGGGGGAATATTTCTAGAGCACTTCCCTTCACAGAATGATGACAGTGAGCTTAAATTACAAGCTGAGTCTGGTATTGTGGACTTTGGATTCTCTATTTCTGATTGAAAGAAGCAACTGAAATCCTCGCATGTTATAGTGCTCGGTATTGCTGACTCTGAAGAGTGTTTCTTGTTGGTTAGTGAGTTAATAGCCATCCATATATTTGCGTTAATTGATTTATCTACAATCAAATTTTTGAAATGATCTTTCTTTATCCTACGAATTCCATATTTAACTTTTTTTCTTAGTCTGCGGTAATTGATAAAATCTTTATTTTTGTGCGCTGTATCTCGTTCTCTCATGATTTCGAGAACTTCACGAGTCACCCATGGAGATTTATGTTGATTCTTCACTCGAACTTCTTTAACTGGCACATGTTTATCAAACACGCTGTAGACTGTCTTTGTCCAGTAAGCTAGTGCATCATCCGTATCAGGAAGTTGGTAAACATGTTCAAGGGCTGCATTTTTTAAGTCATCTAAAAATAAACTTTGGCTCAGAGCTTTTAGATTTCTAAATTTGATGATTAAATGTTTATTTTTAGGAGATTTGAACCCAGTTTTCGACCACGTACAACATATTGGGTAATGGTCACTAACTGCACTAACAGGAACAGAACATTCGATAGTATTAACTGGACAAGTAACATATATATGATCAATTATAGTTGAGGAGGTGCCTGTAACCCTTGTGGGATGGTTTATTAGTTGTTTCAAATCGTAAGATAGAATGATATCGTCCCATGTCTGGTTGGATTTAGTAATATCTATGTTAAAGTCACCTAATATCATGACTTCTCTACCTTCTGTAAACACTCTATCCATCATTGTAGTGAAACAGTCATACCAATTGTACCCAGCACACGGATTCCGATATAGGTATCCAATTAGAAACGGTTGCTGACTGGCTTGCTTCACCTCTAACCAAACACATTCTATCTCTACTGACTCGAGATCACTTCTACGGGAACAGTTGAGGGAATTGGAAATGTATACAGCAATACCTGTCTCTAATATTTGATGTGTGTCTCTTCGAATTACTTTAAACCCCTTAAGAGTGATTTCAGAGTCGGATATTTTGTCGTTGAGACGACTTTCTGTGATTCCAAACACATGGAATTGTTTGCACAGTATTACCGAAAGCTCAGGTAATTTATTGAGAAAATGATAGATGTTGAGATGGCCCATACGTAAGCATTCTTTGTGAAGCCCCTGATCGTGATTGGCGAACATTGCACAATGAAAGGATGATGTCGCTTGCAGTAGAAATTTTCAGAGTTTTTGAAACTTTATTTAGTAGTAGTTAAGACTATTAGATGGGGTAGGAAAATTTCTGTGTTGGAGTGACATCATGAAAGCTTGATGCAGGGCTGCAGGATTGTACTGCATTAGCTGTTGAAGTTGGCGGTTCCACTGATAGGAGTGTAGATTACCATCCAACGAGGGACCACTGCTGTGAGAGTTACTGGAAGTGCCTACATTAGAAGCATACATCGGGGGCACAGCAACATTGTTTAACGGTGTCCCCTTTGACATAATAGGGGGAGGCTGCTTTATGGGCAAGGGGGGAAACAAACCATCATAGTTAGCAACACTGGGATTGGAGCATGGGTTGCTATCCACGGCATTGTATTCCTGGGGTATAGGCAATGGTGGTGCAGGAAGAGAAGGGGCGTTTTCTGAACACTTAGAGGTGGCTGTTGCCGGGGGTGAAGTTCGGGTTACTCCTGTAACTGGTGCTGGCTGTTGTGCACGTTCGGGATATTTTATGTTCTTCGCTAGTATACTACTTCCTAGCTTGGAACAATGTATTTGATCCCTGTATAGTTTTTTCTTAGGAGCCCCGGACGACGAAAGAAAGTACGGGGTGTTATTAATGAAACTAATGGCATTGTCTTTACAAAATTTATACAAAGTTAGATTGGCAGCATCGGCAGTCCGACGCTGGAATCCATAACATGGTGGAATGATGGATGAAATGAACATAGATGAGTTAGGAAATTTATTGCGTAACAGTACCTCCAGCGTAGATAGTTGTGAGGTGTTTATGATGTTATTATCCATTATGTCATTGACACCAATATGGACTGTCGCTTTTTTAATTCTCTTATTCACTTGGAATTTTCGCAGTGTAGCGGTAAGCCTATCAATGTCAGCGCCTGGTAGAGGGAAGATTGAAGTTGACTCGCTGTCAGAAGATGACATACGGTCCCTATAGATTCCCTTTAGCAGGGAGTCTCCAATGATAACATGAGTTGCACTGTCATCTATAGTTAGTTCACGCTGCTGGCGTGTCCGCTTGGGCTGTTGTTGCCACTGACCACTGTGGTCTTTCTTGTGTTCTTGGTTATTGTAGCTTGCTTGCGTTGGTTGTTGATGCCCAGTAGTGGTAACAATTGAACTTTGTGATTCCTGGTCTTCTGCTGGAGAGTCTACACTTAAGGCCTGGAACCTGTTGCTGATATGCACATCAATGGGGTAGATGGATGATGTGCGTTCTACAGGTTTAGAAGTAGGTTAGTTGATTGTAGAAACTGTCTGTATCTCATTATGCGACGAACATTCACTGGTAGCACACGCATCTACAACACCAAGGGTAGTTTCTGTCTGTGCACTTTTATTAAATGACTGTGCACTTTCTGTGCAAGTTCTAAAGCATGTATGGATGCTTTGAAAGTTTCCTTCTCTTGTCTAAGGAGGCGGATTTCTTCTCGATTGTCTGATGTAGAAAGAAACACACATCAGAATAAATATCTTCTAGATAAACCAGACAGCTGTCTGATGTAGAAAGAAACACACCTCAGAATATCTTCTAGATAAACGAGACAGTTCTAGATAGATAGATAGATAGATAGATAGATAGATAGATAGATAGATAGATAGATAGATAGATAGATAGATAGATAGATCCCAGCCAGGAGCCCGGCCGAGCCAGCTAGTTTATTTATATAATCACTTTTCATGGAAGAACCCACAGTTTAACGACACCTCTGAACTACCCCATATAAATTCCCTCAGTCTGCCAAAAGCGAAAACCGCGCAGACAAAATTCAAAAACAGCGGGGGTGTGTCTTGCTGAAGCGGTAATACTCTTAAAATGATGGAATGAATGCGGGGGGGGGGGCATAAAATATATACCGCATATAAACAAACATTGAAATCTGCTGTACAATCTCCAGAACAAAAAATTTTTTGTTGGGTGGACATAATTATAAGGTTATATGCTAAATCTCATCATTTTCCCTCAGTTGGTTACTGAGATATTGAATTTTATATTGAGGCAACAAACAAAAAAAAAAACACACACACACACTATAGAATCAATGGGGATGTGAAGGTGTCCGAGTGTAAAAACTAAGAAAGAAGGTGTGCCCCGGCGGCTACCATATCTAGATGTGTATGTTGATGTCTACGCAGCTGAATACTGTCTTAGACACTTCCGCTGTTGACTAATTTAAATACATGGCTGCGACATTTATAGTTGGAGCTGCTGGTAATACCTGGTCACTATGTTTACGTGTATCTCTGGTTTGGTGATGTTAGAATACAGTTACGTCTGTGGATGTTTATAAGTCTGTATAATATGTTTGACGCAGTAACATAGTCTGACTTTCTGTTATCAGATGGAATGTTGGTTTAATAGCTCTGAGATTCCCATGTATTAAATATATGTCTATGTGAACTTTGACACCTTTCTCTTTAGACAATTAAATGAACCAGTTGTACTTCCTAAAATACACATACATCGTATATGAAATTATCAGCACTCAATTCTGGAAGATGGCATTCATGAATAAAGAAACAATTACGAGGGTTATTTATGGGACATTCCTTGCATTGTGTTAGAAACTTGTCTTACTCAACCAGATGAGAACTTGCAGTGTAAAATTCCCCTGTTGCTAAATACTAGCATTATTTCATTTATAATCTTAAACAAAGTGGCCATGTTACCACAAATACTTGCATGTCGAGTTACCCGGTTCAATTGTGGACGCGAGACAGAATTAATTAACCCCATACTCGGATAGGGAATTATGGGTTGATTTTAAAACGATTTCGTGAAGTCTCCATTTTTGTGTTTCTTAGTACCCTTTCCACATCTGTATACAGGCTGATGTATTGTAATCTCCCAGAAGTCGTTCATGCAATCTATATGATTACATTATTATTTTAAATTTCGCATCTGATTAAACAAAAAATAAAAAGAAATACACTATATTGTGAATGTATAAACTAAAATTTCTCCTTTGAAGCATTTTGTGTTGACATATGCAATGTAACTATTGTTTGAGTTGACATTTCTAGGCACAGAGTGGGCCATATTGTAAAAAGCGAAACGACTCTTAATTGTCTATTTCCATCTCCAGATCGTTTCATAGAACGATTTTAATCTTGAAGAAGGGTGAGGATTGATTGAAAGATGGGTCACGTGCGAGCCTAGACCACGACTAATATACACGATTTGCCAGACATTGTATCTCTCTCTCTCTCTCTCTCTCTCTCTCTCTCTCTCTCTCTCTCTCTCTCTCTCTCTCTCTCTCTCTCTCTCTCTCTCTCTCTCTCTCTCTCTCTCTCAAAGAGCTATGTGGGAAACCTAGATTCAGTAGCGCGACTTGTGTCTATTTATTCCCGCAGTTCTAGATAAATCTAACAGTTGTCTAATGTAGAAGGAAACACAAATCAGAATATCTTCTAGATAAACCAGACAGCTGCCTGATTTAGAAAGAAACACACATTCAGAATATATTCTAGATAAACCAGACAGCTGCCTGATGTAGGAAGAAACACACATCAGAATATCTTCTAGATAAACCAGACAGCTGTCTGACTGTAGAAATAAACACACATCAGAATATCTTCTAATAAACCAGACAGCTGTCTGATGTAGAAAGAAACACACATCAGAATATAGTCTAGATAAACCAGACAGCTGTCTGATGTAGAAAGAGACACACATCAGAATATCTTCTAGATAAACCAGACAGCTGTCTGATGTAAAAGGAAACACACATCAGAATATATTCTATATAAACCAGACAGCTGTCTGATGTAGAAAGAAACACATCAGAATATCTTCTAGATAAACCAGACAGCTGTCTGATGTAGAAATAAACACACATCAGAATATATTCTAGATAAACCAGACAGCTGTTTGATGTAGAAAGAAACACATCAGAATATCTATTAGATAAACCAGACAGCTGTCTGATGTAGAAAGAAACACACCTCAGAATATCTTCTAGATAAACGAGACAGTTGTCTGATGTAGAAGGTCAGACACATCAGAATATCTTCTAAATAAACCAGACAGCTGTCTGATGTAGAAAGAAACACATATCATAATATCTCCTACATAAACCTAACAGTTGTCTGATGTAGAAGAAAACACACATAAGAATATTTTCTAGATAAAACAAACAGTTGTCTGGTGTAGAAGGAAACACACATCAGAATATCTTCTAGATAAACCAAATAGTTTTGGATTCCGTTATCTAGTGATGACATAGTTGTGGGTTCATGTACCCGACAGACATCTAGTGATGACATAGTTGTGGGTTCAGTTGTCTGACAGACATATATGGATGCCATAGTTGCGGTTTGTGTGTCTGACAGACATCTAGTGAGGAGATAGTTGTGGGTTTACGTGTCTGGCAGTCAACATGAACATAATTATTCGAGTACACATGAAAGTTCAGACTCGACGAAAAACCAAGGACTGATGTTACAACAAAATATAATAATAATAATACAAAAATAACAGTTAGTTGCATATCCTTTACAGGACGTCGCAGTCAACACCACCATTATTTGCTGTTGTGATCTCTTGGCAAGTTTACGTTCAGTAGTTTGTCATTGCTTTCTGAACAACCGACACCAATATCATTTCATTAAAAGCCAACGCAAGACGCTCTGCTGCCAAATCGCCAAATGCAGGATTACGAACTGCGTCCGTAACCTTTATTGAAGTCACCACAGAAAATAACATTTCTCTCGTGGCCTAATGTGCTTAAGTGGCATATTAGGCCACGAGAGAAATGTTATTTTCTGTGGTGACTTCAACGCTAAAGGCAGATCATGGGGAAACACTTCCTCCAATACACAGGGGGAGGAGCTCCAGACTGCACTGGAAACCATCGACCTGGTTTGTATCAACAGTGGTTGTGTCACCAGGACAGCAAGCCGTCCGGGCGACGAGGATAGTGCTATTGATCTGGCGCTAGTTTCACCTTCACTCACTACAGTGTGTAGATGGGGTGTCCTAGGACACCATGGCAGCGACCACCACCCTTGCAGCATACTGGTGGAGAAAGGCAGAACCAGGCAGCACAAGCTAAAGGTAAAGACGTTCCAGTATGACAGTACAGGGCAAGATGTGGTGAGTAAAATAAGACGTGTCAAGCGCAGAACGATTCAGGGCAGGAAAAAAAGCTGGGAGCAGCCACCGTGGTAGAGTTTCGAGGTGGAGAAGGCGTGGGTGGATAAGCGTAGTGCTGTAAGGAGATGGCAAAATGCCAAGAAGAACAGAGCTGGTCATCATAGTCCCTGCTTGCACTTAGAAAGAGAGATGCACACAAAAGTAAGCTACTTCAAAAACAGAGCTGGGCAGAGGTGTCTCAAAGAGTAAGCACAGACAAAAAAAAAAATTTGCCCCGATATCTAGATTGTATGTTGATGTCTACGCAGCTGAATACTGTCTTAGACACTTCCGTGTTGGACTAATTAAATACAGGTTGCCACATTATAGTTGGAGCTGCTGGTAATACCTGGTCACTATGTTTACGTGTATCTCTGGTTTGGTGATGTTAGAATACAGTTACGTCTGTGGATGTTTATAAGTCTGTATAATATGTTTGACGCAGTAACATAGTCTGACTTTCTGTTATCAGATTGAATGTTGGTTTAATAGCTCTGATTGGTATGTGAACTTTGACACCTTTCTCTTTAGACAATTAAATGAACCAGTTGTACTTCCCAAAATACACATAAATCTTATATGAAATTATCAGCACTCAGTTCTGGAAGATGGCATTCATGATTAAAGAAACAATTACGAGGGTTATTTATGGGACATTCCTTGCATTGTGTTAGAAACTTGTCTTACTCAACCAGATTAGAACTTGCAGTGTAAAATTCCCCTGTTGCTAAATACTCGCATTATTTCATTTATAATCTTAAACAAAGTGGCCATGTTACCACAAATACTTGCATGTCGAGTTACCCGGTTCAATTGTGGACGCGAGACAGAATTAATTAACCCCATACTCGGATAGGGAATTATGGGTTGATTTTAAAACGATTTCGTGAAGTCTCCATTTTTGTGTTTCCTAGTACCCTTTCCACATCTGTATACAGGCTGATGTATTGTAATCTCCCAGAAGTCGTTCATGCAATCTATATGATTACATTATTATTTTAAATTTCGCATCTGATTAAACAATATATAAAAAGATATACACTATATTGTGAATGTATAAACTAAAATTTCTCCTTTGAAGCATTGTGTGTTGACATATGCAATGTAACTATTGTTTGAGTTGACATTTCTAGGCACAGAGTGGGCCATATTGTAAAAAGCGAAACGACTCTTAATTGTCTATTTCCATCTCCAGATCGTTTCATAGAACGATTTTAATCTTGAAGAATGGTGAGGATTGATTGAAAGATGGGTCACGTGCGAGCCTAGACCACGACTAATATACACGATTTGCCAGACATTGTATCTCTCTCTCTCTCTCTCTCTCTCTCTCTCTCTCTCTCTCTCTCTCTCTCTCTCTCTCTCTCTCTCTCTCTCTCTCTCTCAAAGAGCTATGTGGGAAACCTGGATTCAGTAGCGACTTGTGTCTATCTATTCCCGCAGTTCTAGATAAATCTAACAGTTGTCTAATGTA
The DNA here is from genome assembly GCA_014155875.1 of Cepaea nemoralis. NCBI lineage: Eukaryota > Metazoa > Mollusca > Gastropoda > Stylommatophora > Helicidae > Cepaea > Cepaea nemoralis. The sequence continues at coordinate 14,130 of JACEFZ010020764.1, forward strand.
GAAGGAAACACAAATCAGAATATCTTCTAGATAAACCAGACAGCTGCCTGATTTAGAAAGAAACACACATCAGAATATATTCTAGATAAACCAGACAGCTGCCTGATGTAGGAAGAAACACACATCAGAATATCTTCTAGATAAACCAGACAGCTGTCTGACGTAGAAAGAAACACACATCAGAAAATCTTCTAAATAAACCAGACAGCTGTCTGATGTAGAAAGAAACACACATCAGAATATATTCTAGATAAACCAGACAGCTGTCTGATGTAGAAAGAAACACACATCAGAATATTTTCTAGACAAACCAGACAGCTGTCTGATGTAAAAAGAAACACACATCAGAATATATTCTAGATAAACCAGACAGCTGTCTGATGTAGAAAGAAACACACATCAGAATATCTTCTAGATAAACCAGACAGCTGTCTGATGTAGAAATAAACACACATCAGAATATATTCTAGATAAACCAGACAGCTGTTTGATGTAGAAAGAAACACATCAGAATATCTTTTAGATAAAAACCAGACAGCTGTCTGATGTAGAAAGAAACACACCTGAGAATATCTTCTAGATAAACGAGACAGTTGTCTGATGTAGAAGGTCAGACACATCAGAATATCTTCTAAATAAACCAAACAGCTGTCTGATGTAGAAAGAAACACACATCATAATATCTCCTACATAAACCTAACAGTTGTCTGATGTAGAAGAAAACACACATAAGAATATTTTCTAGATAAAACAAACAGCTGTCTGATGTAGAAAGAAACACATATCATAATATATCCTACATAAACCTAACAGTTGTCTGGTGTAGAAGGAAACACACATCAGAATATCTTCTAGATAAACCAAATAGTTTTGGATTCCGTTATCTAGTGATGACATAGTTGTGGGTTCATGTACCCGACAGACATCTAGTGATGACATAGTCGTGGGTTCTATACCCGACAGACATCTAGTGATGACATAGTTGTGAGTCAAATGTCTGACAGACATATATGGATGCCATAGTTGCGGTTTGTGTGTCTGACAGACATCTAGTGAGGAGATAGTTGTGGGTTTACGTGTCTGATAGTCAACATGAACATAATTTTTCAAACACACATGAAAGTTCAGACTCGACGAAAAACCAAGGACTGATGTTACAACAAATAATAATAATAATAATAAAAAAATAACAGTTAGTTGCATATCCTTTACAGGACGTAGCAGTCAACACCACCATTATTTGCTGTTGTGATCTCTTGGCAAGTTTACGTTCAGTAGTTTGTCATTGCTTTCTGAACAACCGACACCAATATCATTTCATTAAAAGCCAACGCAAGACGCTCTGCTGTCAAATCGCCAAATGCAGGATTACGAACTGCGTCCGTAAACTTTATTGAAGTCACCACAGAAAATAACATTTCTCTCGTGGCCTAATGTACTTAAGTGGCATATTAGGCCACGAGAGAAATGTTATTTTCTGTGGTGACTTTAACGCTAAAGGCAGATCATGGGGAAACACTTCCTCCAATACACAGGGGGAGGAGCTCGAGACTGCACTGGAAACCATCGACCTGGTTTGTATCAACAGTGGTTGTGTCACCAGGACAGCAAGCCGTCCGGGCGACGAGGATAGTGCTATTGATCTGGCGCTAGTTTCACCTTCACTCACTACAGTGTGTAGATGGGGTGTCCTAGGACACCATGGCAGCGACCACCACCCTTGCAGCATACTGGTGGAGAAAGGCAGAACCAGGCAGCACAAGCTAAAGGTAAAGACGTTAAAGTATGACAGTACAGGGCAAGATGTGGTGAGTAAAATAAGACGTGACAAGCGCAGAACGATTCAGGGCAGGAAAAAAAGCTGGGAGCAGCCACCGTGGTAGAGTTTCGAGGTGGAGAAGGCGTGGGTGGATAAGCGTAGTGCTGTAAGGAGATGGCAAAATGCCAAGAAGAACAGAGCTGGTCATCATAGTCCCTGCTTGCACTTAGAAAGAGAGATGCACACAAAAGTAAGCTACTTCAAAAAACTGGTCAAGGTTGTTAAAAGCGAAAAATGGGCAGAGGTGTGTCAAAGAGTAAGCACAGACAAGTCACTGAAATTGTTCTGGCGACTACATAAAAGCATGAGTGGTGTAGTCAAGAATAAGAGCATTTCTGACTTCCAAGGTGCTGACCTCATCTGGCAGAGGACTGACGAGGACAAGGGCAAAGCCCTCTTTGAACGCTACCTTGAGCAGAGCAACCAGACAGACATGGGAGGCCGAAATCTGGCCAAGGAGGTCACCTCAGACAGATGCAAGGCCCAGAACACCTCGGATGAAGACACAGTGACAGTGAAAGAAATCAAGGCTGTGCTTCGACGATCAAAAAACAGTGCTCCAGGTCCTGATGGCATAAGATACGACGACATAAATAGGTGTACCGACAATGAGCTAGAGAAACTAGCAGACATGTACAACAACAGTATAGGGAGTGCTAGCATCAAGGAGGAATGGTTACACAGCTATCTGATTCCCTTGCCGAAGCCTGACAAAGACCACAAAAAAATTCAGGGATATCGAATTATAACCATGCAGAATACAATAGGCAAGCTGCTGGAGAAGGTAATTGCCAGGAAAATATCAAGCCAACTAGAGAGGCAAGGTGTTTTCCCACCCACCCTGGGTGGGTACCGTCCAAAAAGAGAAACCTGGACCAATGCAGCAGTCTTTGCCCAGGATGTCTATGAAGGTTTCCACTCAGGCACTGAAACCGTTGCTGCAGCGATTGATCTTGAGGACGCATACAACAGAGTACCACTGGATTTTTTAATGTTTCAGCTTCTCGAACTAAACGTAAGTCCATTCCTCCTTAGTTGGATCGCTGCAGCCCTCTTCCAACGGAAAGTAGTTTTTAGATGTGGCAGTTGGACTTCGGAACCAACAACAATATATCCTGGCCTACCACAGGGATCACCATTATCTCCGGTACTGTTCAACGCCTACACAGTGAGAATCACCAGTGAGCAGATCACTGGACCTGGCAGGACATTGTCATATGCCGATGATGTTTTAGTGTATCGTCAGGGTAAGGATAGAGAGGAGGTTGCTGTGGAACTACAAACCGAACTCAATCGCATAAGTACTTGGTGTGATGAAGCTGGGGCAATGGTCAACCCAACAAAGGCAACAGTGACTTGGTTCTCGTTGAATAATCATATTGTCAACACTCCAACACCAACTGTAATGCTGTGTTCAGAGACGGTGGAAAGAACGCATGCAATGAATTACCTGGGGATACGGTTTGATCGAAGCCTTGCTTATAATGTGCACATAGACCAGGTGATAACAAAGGCCAAGCGGGGTTTGGCAGCGATGCGGGTGATGGCGGCAGCAAACTGTGAGCAGCGCCATCTATGTCTTCTGTACGAGGGGCTGGTCATGTCTGTTTTGGAGTATGCAATGGCAATCCTGACTCTCAGCCATAAGCAGATAGAAAGGATGGAAAGGATACAGAATGAAGCTATGCGCATTATTCTTGGATGTACAAGAGATACAGCATGCAGGGCGATGCGCTACCTTCTTGATTTTCCAACCATTGAAGAGAGAATACAAGGTTGCAGGGCACGCGCCTACCTCAGAATTAACGCAAACACACAACATCCACTGCATAGTGAAATTAGGAAGGTGAAGGGCAGCAGGTTAAAAAGAGGAAGGTCGTGGATGGGTCAAGCCGAAGACATTCTTCAACAGGTGTGTTCACTTGAGGACTTAGAACCTGGCGAGGAGTGGGTGCAAGTGCCAACAGACTTCTGCACATCCTTTTCAGTTTGCATCCAACTAGATAGAAAATGCAGACAAGAAAATCCGGCTGCTGTTGAGGCTGAAGTACAAGCGTTGATTTTCGAGAATTCGCTAGACGGTGACGCGGTCATCTACACAGATGGGTCGGTCGTCCGACATGTGAGAAGCTCATGGGCCTTTACAGCTCGGGCCGGAGGGAGAATTGTGAAGGAGGACTCTGGTGCTTTCACTGAAACCACAAGTAGCCTGACCATGGAAGTCATGGCAGTAAGTAAAGCAATAACATGGCTCGAGACACAGACATTCACTAGGGCTTGTTTCCTCAGCGACTCAATGAACATGATCAAGAGGATAGAGGAGGGATCGATCCGAAGAGAATGGTTGCTGCCTCTGGAGCGGTCTCGACTGGCAAAGATTAGTTTCATCTTCGTGCCAGGGCATGCGGGAGTACAAGGAAATGAGCGGGCTGACAAGCTCGCAGGTGAGGCTACTGTGGAGGGCGGACGCGCCATGGACCAGGCCGACATCCTGAATGCTCTACGAGAAGTAAGACTTTTGCGAGAACCAAGTGATGACTGTGAATCTACAACAATGGCCAGACTGCGAGAGCAGCAAATTAAAAGAGGGGTGGCCAAACAAGAACACTACGCAGGAAGCCAAAGAAGATTGATAAACCAACACAGAACTGGCGTCGTTAGCCGCTACACGTTGCGGGATTTGCTGAGGTGGGGATCCGAGCACTTATGGACTGAATGGTTCGATGTGCAATGAGGATGATCTGTCGACTAACTAACTAACTAACTAACCTTTATTACTTTGTATTCCCCTCCAAGAAAAATAGCAAATCGCAGAAGAGCTTCTGAAAATGTTTTAATAAAAAAACCAAGGCCAACTCGACATGCAAAAAGGAAAATTGACTCAATAATTTCAATGTTTCAATTACAAGTTTATAACAAAATGTGTGACAGATGACATATTGAAATGGAAAAACCAAGAAGGAGTCAATATGTCTCAGTACAAATGGAAAACTTTGGAGATATTGAACTGCAGCATTTTTTTTTTAAACGATTTGTGATTGTGACTGGTGTGTATAATTCAAAACATGAAGCTATTGGTCAGATTTGGAGTAAAGAACATGGATGTACAATAATTTCAAAGGCAATGCAACGAAACATATTTACTGCAATATCCAGATATCTACGATTTTATAATGACCAACAAAGACGACAACATGAAAGAAATGATACATTTGAGCCAATCAAGCAAGTATTCAACAATTGGGCAAAATATCTACAGGACTGCTATGTTCTGTCGTGCATTGTAACAATTGTTGAGCATTTAGTTACGTTTAGAGATAGATGCCCTTTCAAGCAATATATTCCCTCAAAACCTGGCAAATATGCCATTAAAATTTGATGCTGTTGTGACAGTGACCCTTCATATGTTTTCAATGTGCAAGTTTACACCGGCAGAGAACATGGGCAACCACAAGAAAATAAAAACTAAGGTAAAAGAGTTGTACTGGACAAGGTGAAAGGCTTGGAAAACAGTGGAAGGAATATTACTTGCGACAATTTATTTACAAGCTTGAAATTGGGACATATACTGAATTAAAAAAAATGCTTACAATTTTAGGAACAATAAGGGGAAAAAAAACAACCGAGTTAAACTTTCAAAACATTTCAGGAAAAGATCGTGTTCAATTTTCCACAGAGGTTGCCTTCATTGATGATGCAGTACTGCCATGTAGCATCGGAGGCAAGAGACGATAATGTAGAATAAGATAAGGAAATTATGGCAAAGAGTACTAAAAGAGTTAAATAAATAGCGACATAATACGCAAGTTGCTATATGACGTCATGGCGTACTACGTCATCAAAGCCAGTTAAGTTTGCGGCTGACAACAAGAAGGTGGCATGAAATTATCAGAGAAGAAATATTATCATAGATCCTCCAGAAGATGGAAATCGTAGAAGATAACAACTAGTTAGGAAAGATATATGATCAAGGCATACTCCAAAGTCACGACTGACGATTGGCCACGAATATTTAAACCAGAATTTGAAGGAAGGGCTCAAGGTTAACAAACGGTCAACAAACATGAGTTATTGTAAGTAGTCGCTATTATGATAAGTGGCAAGGATGCAACATTAGACAACACTAGGCGGCTAAGAATTATCTTGGCATTCGAATAATTAAATATAAATGATCAGTATTGTGCGTATACTTATTTACATAGCACCGACCCTCCCGTCAACACGGGAACGGTGACTCTTATTGTTTATATGACGTCACAAGCTATTCTACGGAAATAAATATTGCATTACAAGAAATGTCAGCCTGCCTCCAGTCGTTTGATATTTATTAACGTTGCTCCTGTTATTCTGCTGGATTGGTTTGTTGGACGGCGAGCAGTGAAAAGAATAATGTAAAATAACCTTCTGGCAAGCAATGACTTCCTATTGTCCAAACAAATTAAAAGTGACTGTACTTCTTTGTACAATGCATGATCAGCCAGATGTGGATCTCAGTTCTGATTAAAAAAGAACCCATTGATGATCCTTGACTACAATCACACGAAGGGTGGAGTAGCACAGCGACACGTTGCGCTGTTATTCAGTCAAACGCAAGACACACATATGGCCTTTAGTAATTTTCTACAACATGTTAGAGGTGTCTTCCATGAATGCATTTGTTTTGTGAATGCACCTCAATCCTGAATGGAACAATCACAAGTCACATAAACGCCAAAGGCTTTCGATTCAACTTATAGAAGGACTCATCGAAATGGGCCAAACATGTCAACCTGGGAACGTTCCACCTAAACTAGCAGATAATCCGCGTGGATCTAGAAAACGAGGTGGCTGTCACCTTTGCCCAAGGGAAATAGACAGAACATGTAGAGATGTTTGTGGTACTTGCAATAACTTTGTTTGTGGCCAACATAAGAACATTGTTTTCGACCGCTGTACCTTGTAACTTTCATTATTCTTTGCTGGGTTCATGTGTGTAAGTAGAATATTTAAGCATTCATTTTTTTAAACACTTTGTAATGATTAATAAATTTAAAAAAAACAACATTGCATTAAAAACTGTCTCGTCTAGTTTTAGCTATACTAAGTGGTAGGGTCGATATGGACCCCTTTGAAAATTAGTGTTACTAAAAACATCTTGGTAGTACTAGGGTAAAGAATATTCCCATTTACTTGTATATTACATTGTGGTATTTTCTTCGTTCTAGTGACGAACATAATCTGTGTCTTCTTAGAATTAAATTCTAACCCTAGTTGTTACTGTGTGCAACAACCGCATATACTAAATGTTGCAGATCCTGCTCATTGTCTACAACCAATAATGTATCATCCACATACCTAATGTTATTGACGTAACGTCCCCCAATGAGGATTCCTTTCGTCTCATCTCATCTCATCTCATCTCATCTCATCTCATCATGTTCCTCTTGTACCTTGCGGTGTCGAGGTGAAGTATAAACAGCGGGAGAGTGCCCGCTTATGGGCTTCATGTACCGGTATTCCCATGGACTTTGTTATTCCCTGCGTCCATCGTTTAAGTGGTCGGCCTCTTCCTCTGCATCCCCCTGGTCTGTACATGATTGCTTGTTGTGGTATACTGTTAGTCGATAACCTACTTGCATCGTATCTTCTACATTTCTGAAAATATTTTCACTATATAGTGAAAAAAGATCTGGAGACATTACACACCCCTGTCTCACACCTCTCTTAATAGGCTGATATTGACCTACTTTATTATATATCCTTTAGGCAGCTTGTTGCTTTCATCATGTCTTCTACAAGTCTAAGGTCTTTCCCATCAATTTGTAGATCTGAAAGCATCTTCATAGTGTTGACATGCCTTAGTTTATCGAACACCTTTTTGTAATAAACAAAGATAAGATGCATGTTTGTATGTAATAATTCTTAGCAAAGACTTCGTGATGTGACTCATTATACTAATTGTTCGATGTTGATCACATTCCAGGGCTCTTGATTTCTTTGGGATTGCAATAAATATAGAATTACATAATTCAGGATGTATATCTCTAGTATCATATATTGCGTTCAGAATTTGTCTTTCCATATTCATCTAAGGCATTGATCATCTCTTTTGTGATGTTTCGGAAACGGGGACCTTGCCAGTTTTCATATGGTTAAGAGCATTCTGAACTACCACCTTTAAAATTGATGGTCCTTCATTATTATTTCGAATATCATAATGTTCTTCTATTATATCATTATAAAAGTGTTTCACATAATCTGACTATTCATGTAAAATCTGATATTTTTTCTATTATGATTTTCCCATATATTGTTTTTAGACACCCTGTTGATGAACGTGTACCTTTATTAGCAAGCTTGTGAATTATTTTGTGCAATTATTTGATAATCTTAGTGTTGTGTTGATTTTCAATATCTATGCAATTTTTCTCCAGCCATGCTTCTTCTGTCTCCTTACATAATGTTATGACTTTTCTGCTAATCTCTTCATATTTGTCTGGCTTATTTTTGTTGTGTCTTATTGTTTCCTTTAGTTGTGAAATGTCTTCAGTTATCCATTTCCTACTACCTGAATGAATCAATCAATCATGTGCCATGCCGGAAAGCTTACTACCTACTTTCTTTAATTTTGGAATAGTTGTTTCTGCAGCCAAACTGTTTGAATTCTTCACCACTTCCCATTGTTCGTCCACATCTTGAAATAGGATCTCTAAATCAGACAATATATTAAATCTTTTCTTTACTTATATGTTAAAATTGTCTTGTATTTCCTTGTCAGTTTTCAATTTACACAGATCATATTTAGTGTTTCCTGGTATATACTTGACTTTCTTCAACTCTACCTTAAATGTACCTGTAATAAATCTATGATCACTGTAACAGTCTGTATTTGGAAATTTTTTTTGCGATTGTTACCGCATTTCGCAAACTTCTGCCAATCAGGATGTAATCAATCTGGTTTCTAAAGCTGCTGTCAGGACTCCTTGTCATCACCTCACCAGTAGATAGTATTAGAGGGCTACAACTCTAGCCCAAGAGAGACAACCGAGTTGCTCAGACTAGGAAAAGTCCAGAACCTTCTCGAAGGTCAAACAGTGAGTCCATGGGTCCGTGGACACTAATGTGGCCCGCCTGAAGCGGGGTCCACGAGGAACTCGAACAGGGTTACCGCCCGTCGAATAGCGACACGCGGTAAACCATCAGAGGACAAATGGACTGAGACCGGGCAACAAGTGTCTGCCTGAGAGGGACTCGTTAGCTCTTTGTATAGAGATAGAACATAGGCTAGATAGTGTGCTAGTTTGTTATATGAAATGTTTGATGTTCTATAATCTGTGATATGATGATGATGTAAAGCGCGGGCTGTTTAACCCACTGCGCCAACTGTAGATTGCCACAATAAATCGGCTATATCATAGCGAACGTATTTATTGTTTGTATTAATTAACACCTGTGTGAACCCATTAAGTTACCTAGACAAAGTAAGACGTCAACAGGTTTTTGGGGGCTAGTACCGGTTTTGACATAATATACTATGAAATGTCATGTAAAATTATTTATTCATATCACATTGATTGGTTAAAATAGAAGAAAATTGTTAACCATAAATTGTTCAAGATAATTGGTAGCTATCTAGCAGCAGAATAAGCAGAGTCCCTCAACAGTCTCAAAACAAAGTCCATACCGTACACCACAGTAGTAGTGGTCTGTAAACAATGTATAACTGTTTAACATAACTATGACATTTTTGTTTTTTTTTGTGACCGTGACTAATGTTTCTTGCTCTACGAGCAGATTGTGCCGCAAAGAATACCGTGGGCAACACATGTGATTTTGCCAGCCACTAAGCTATGTGACAGAGAAGACCGCGTGCAACGCAGTGTAACTTTTCCCAGCGGTGACGAGAGAACGACAACATCGAGCGCTACCATTCAGAGCTAAGTTTCAGATCATACTCATTGTAAAGTCTAAGCTGTGCTTCCCATTTTCATTATCATCAATATATTAGTGTATTTCATATTTATTTGTTCGGATATTCATGACCTTGCCACCATTATAACCTTGCATTTTGAGTTACACATTAATAAACAAGGTAGGCAACCAAATTTTTCCAGACACCAAAGTTTTGATAAGGGAAATAACTCTATAAACATTACTAATAAATAAAATCCAAAATGTCAAGCTTAGATAAATGCATTGAGCAGGGAATAAAATTAGGCTATAAAGAAGAGAAACTGTCAGAATGGGCACAGAAAACACATGCAGATAACATTGCCCGTGAGGAAAGAGCAATTGAACGAGAGGAAAAGAAACTGCGAGAGGAAAGAGAAGCAGAAGAAAGAAAATTGCAACAAGATGCAGAGGAAAGAAAATTGCAAAGAGAGACAGAAGAAAGAAAATTGCAACAAGATGCAGAGGAAAGAAAATTGCAAAGAGAGACAGAAGAAAGAAAATTGCAACAAGATGCAGAGGAAAGGAAATTGCAACTAGAGGCAGCGGAAAAGAAATTGCAAATGGAGCTCGACGCAGCGGCCAAGCAAGCCCAGTTGAACGCTGATACACAGTTGAAATTGAAACAGATGGAAATAGAATCCAACACAGAGATATCAATAAACAAATTAAGAAATAAAGAAGAGGAACAGAAATATAGTAAATATAAAGGTCTCGTTAAGGCTTTCTGTGCAGGAGATTCCATCAGCGCCTATTTAGAGAATTTTGAGTGTCTCATGGCCTACCATAAAATCATTAAGGCAGATTGGGATTTTATACTCATGAGAAACCTGGCTCTCGAGCCACTTAAAGTGATAGAAACAGTACCACAAGAGATGCGAAAAGACTACGAATACCTTAAACAACGCATTCTCCAACATTTTTCTTTAGACACTGCAGGGTACCAACAACAATTTGCAAAATTAGCTCCCCAACCAAACCAAACATTCATAGATTATGTTAGTACAGTACAAGACATATGCACTAAATGGATAAACTCGGCGAAAACCAACAATAGCCACGATAAACTTAAGGAACTAATCATCATAGATAAAATAGTGAGCACCATCCCCACACCGTTTGCAAAATTTTTAAAACAGATGGATTGCAAAACCATCCAAGAAATTGAAACCAAAGGCAATGCATTCTACACAGCAAACAGGGATATATTTCAACTCAACATTAGCCACAATGACACAGCAGCTGCAGTAATAAATACTAAGTACTCCAAACAAACACAAGGCAAATTTAAACCGCGATCCAACAGTGATAAAGTAGCAAAATGCCAGTATTGCAGTTTGACGCACAACGCTTACGAGATGTGCGACAAGTCACCGAACTATCCCCACCACCTAAAAATGATGGTGGATAAACAGAAAGCAAAACGTAACGCGTACCAAAAGGCTGTAAAATGTTACTTTTGCAGAAGCTGGGGACATTATTCACGATATTGTGAAGGTCGTAAATTACTGAAGCAAGCTAATGCTGCATTAGTAGCAACGTCTTCTGATGATGAGACGGATTCACTGATTGAAGGTTATAATCAGCATGACAATGAAAGCGAGCTTGGTAATGCTGTACATATAGTTAACACCATTGTAGATGAAACATGTAACGCTTGCACTAAATTCCAACTAGATCCATCATTACCATGTGGCCACACGATACCTATTGCAAATGAGACAGCCAACGCTGCTTTGTCAGCCACAGGGAAGCTAACATTTTTGACAGGCTTCGTGAACAGAAAAAAGTGCTCATTAATCCGCGATACCGGGGCAACGCTCTGTGGAGTAAAGAAAACATTAGTCAACACCACAGACTACACAGACAAACATGTTAACTGTCGCACATTTTCAGGTACGATAGAAAGATACCCCCTTGCGATGGTCGAAATTCAAACACCATATATATCAGGACAACTTTTGTGCGCTGTCCTTGAAGACCCAATCGCAGATATCATACTTGGGAATTTACCTAACATCCATCCATGTTCTGACAAAGAAATTAAAGACTGGGAAGAAAAACACGGTATCCACCACACAAATACCGATGTTAAAGAGAAACACCATGTTAATTTGTCTCAAACTGCCAAAATACCAAGGGAGACAAACACTGAGGTAATTCAAAAAGAATTCACCGAAGTGCACAACGCAGGGGCGGTCGAATCTTTTAACGAGACGACCGAATTAAAACCTCGAATTGAGGTCACTCCCATACTACAAAATACCAAACCTGTAAATGTGTTACAAAACACACACGACACAAACGCCATTACACGACAGACAACCCACAAAACCAACACGGACCAACTACAGGAATCACTGGAAACAGCAGCGCCGAACACCACTAACATCAATGTTGGAAAAGAACAGAAATGTTCAAAAACATTTGTATCAAAACCATGTCACAGATTGAAATTGCTTGTATTATTATTGTATATTTTATGTAACAATTGTATTGAAACCTCTTGGCACGGATCTCTTGAAAGTATCAGAACAATTTCTGGACTTGAGTACAAAATTTCAGTACATGGAAATTTGGACATATTCAATTTAAATGGGTTGAAACCAGACTATGCTAAACAAGACACGGAAACGAGTAGACAAATGAAACGAACTGATGACAAAAACAAAAGGACAATCACCCAACTGAATGACAGTCCGTCCTATGCCAGACATGACAATGAGACAAATGAACAGACGCAACAAACTGTTGACAAAGACAAGACGACAATGTCCCGACAGAATGACACTTTGACAAACGAAGCATCGTTAACGACGCACTCTCACGACAACAAAAACGACGAAGAGATATGGACATTACCGACATTCTGTGATATCGACAACGACAACAAATTTGACGACATAAACAACGAAGACATATGGACATTACCGACGTTCTGTGTTAGCTACAACGACGACAAAACTGACGACATATTGACTGTTGACCTTGACGACGACGACAACGACATTGAAGACAATTTACAAACAGTAGCACCTGTGATAAATCAGACGGACATAGACGATACTGAAGTCCCTATACCAATCATGACTAACGACGGGAGCATTGACGACATTCATATCAGTGACACATTAACACAGCGACAACGGCAATACAATTTGCCTATCCTGGATAACTACAAACCTATCCTTTCTAACAAACCTTGTATTATCCTGGTATTAAACCACTTATTGCATTTTATGATATCTAACTTCACTTCTCATCTACTTACCTTAAAACAAGTCTTCGACCAAATTTCTCTTTTCGGACTTACTATCAAACCTTCCAAGGTTGAAATAGGTTATACAGAAATAGACTTCCTCGGTCACAGAATTTCTCAAGGTAAATTACTAACTGATGAGAAAATTGTTTCTAAGATTTTGAATCTAGAAGTACCTACTACAAAGAAGCAAGTTAGGAGTGTACTAGGTCTCATTAATTATTATTCCAAATTCATTCCACATTGGGCAGAACTCACCTCAGTTTTTTCTGATATGTTAACTAAAGATCATCCATCGAAAATTTGTAAAAGTACCAGCTTAGATGATGCAATGTGTAGATTGAAACATATTTTTTCAAATCCTCCAGTGTTACGATTACCCAACATAAAATTACCTTTTATCTTAACCACAGATGCAAGCGCCATAGCTATAGGAGGTTGCTTGATGCAGGAAGTCAACGGAATTAGACACCCTATTCTCTACGTGAGCAGGAAACTGAAGAAAGCTGAAACTCGGTATGCAACAGTTGAATTGGAGTGTCTAGCCCTATTGTTTTGTATACTGAGGCTCTCGAAGTTCCTTTTAGGGAGCCACTTCCTGGTTCTCACCGACAGTTCACCATTATTAGTCCTTAACCAAGGGTCGCCCAAGAACCACAGGTTACAAAGATGGCGTTTATTGCTGGAAGATTATGATTTTGAAATACGCCATATCAAGGGCACCGATAATATTCTGGCCGAGATTTTATCACGCCAGTCAAATGCGCCAGTAGAATGACACTACTCATTCAACCACTAGCCATATTATATACTGTGATACTTTTATACCGTTTCATATAAGTGTATCTATACACCAGCTAAAGTACTCTTAGTAATTAGTGTATTATAACACCCATGAACACGGTACTTCAACAGCTATACCATCAAGTGCCTAAACTCTATTACTAGACCATCAAGAGACAGTAACTGTGTTTATTTCAACCAGTAAGATCAACCAGAACAAACCATGAACACTGTAATATTTCATACGAAACATGGAAAAGAACCATAATTTACTGTTGCTACAAACATTGCAAACAGCTGAAATAGTACGACATCAACTACGACACGCAAGAGACAGCTATACGAACTTTAACAGTTATAGCAAAACACAGGAACAACAGGACGGCAACACGCACATCATCGTTGGAGTTAATTAATTAGTTAATTTAATTAAATATATATTATATTTCCATTATTGATGTATATAAATTATGTTAACCTGTAACTTGTACATATTCTACTTTAATATTACAGGCGGTGCCATTCATAGGCTAAGAAAACCCGTCCTATACAATTGTCTCTATTTAAATTATAACCTAGTTTTCCTTCATCGTACAGAAAGTACGCTTTTTCTTAAAGGGCGAATAGCGCCTAGCCCAGTGTTTCCAAGGGCAATAACATTTACCTTAACTTAAATTATATATTTTAATCAAATACTATTGTGTGTGAAAGACGAATAAATGGATGTGTGAAAGTATTAAATAAGAGAACGATACACTTGGCGGACAAATTGTACGCAACACGTATTTATTTTAATTTGTCTGCGTTTTTGATGTAAAAGTACATAACTTGTCTAATTTGTGAATACATGTATAGAACTTAGTTTAGTATTCAGGTTAGTTAGTAAATAGTTAACATACTTAGGTTAGCATTTAGGATCTAACTAAGCATCACTACTTGGAATGCCGGATCATGTAGTGCACACAGTGCAAAGATTCATGATTGAGGTTATCCCAACTCGTGACGCTTGGAAATACACCATCCATTCAGCACATACACAAACCTAAAAACTCAACACGTTCAATTTAAAATACAGTCACTTTATTATAGACATCAACTTATTAGTCAAACACACTAACAAGCCAACAGGGACACATGTAGTCTGAGGGGGATAAGAGAACATTGTAACTACATATTTAGCATTGGATGACATACGAGAGTAAAAGTGTATTAAAATGCACTCACGAATCAAGATTTGAAAGTGTACTTAACTAGCCAGGACTTCGGTCCTGTTAACTCTCTTTAACCAGAGATTAATTGTCTGGGCACCAATAGGGTGCGTGAGAAGGGCGAGTTGTCAATACAACTATTAAAACGCCACGTAACTTCGGTCTGATAAGCATTGTTAAGGACATAGGAGACAGAGTGATCTCTTTAGCAAATCAGAGAAGTAGTGTATGGTAGAATACATGAGTTACTAATGCCATTGTGTAGTTTACCAGGTTACTGCCCACCAGACTACAAACCCCAACTTTAGATGAGTCGATGACAGAATTAGAATAAATCTAATTGACCAATAACAAGCCAGATCAGGAGGGGAGAGGGGAATCCTGTCATCACCTCACCAGTAGATAGTATTAGAGGGCTACAACTCTAGCCCAAGAGAGACAACCGAGTTGCTCAGACTAGGAAAAGTCCAGAACCTTCTCGAAGGTCAAACAGTGAGTCCATGGGTCCGTGGACACTAATGTGGCCCGCCTGAAGCGGGGTCCACGAGGAACTCGAACAGGGTTACCGCCCGTCGAATAGCGACACGCGGTAAACCATCAGAGGACAAATGGACTGAGACCAGGCAACAAGTGTCTGCCTGAGAGGGACTCGTTAGCTCTTTGTATAGAGATAGAACATAGGCTAGATAGTGTGCTAGTTTGTTATATGAAATGTTTGATGTTCTATAATCTGTGATAT
Source organism: Cepaea nemoralis (assembly GCA_014155875.1). Taxonomy (NCBI): domain Eukaryota; kingdom Metazoa; phylum Mollusca; class Gastropoda; order Stylommatophora; family Helicidae; genus Cepaea; species Cepaea nemoralis. The sequence goes on from JACEFZ010020764.1 coordinate 29,867, forward strand.
GATGATGATGTAAAGCGCGGGCTGTTTAACCCACTGCGCCAACTGTAGATTGCCACAATAAATCGGCTATATCATAGCGAACGTATTTATTGTTTGTATTAATTAACACCTGTGTGAACCCATTAAGTTACCTAGACAAAGTAAGACGTCAACACTCCTCCGTGTCCATAATCTTCTTGGATGCTGCTTAAACCGGGTTTTTCCAACAATCATTTCATGTTCTTTTGCCCATTCAACAAGTATATATTCTTGCATTTCGTTCTCCCCAACCACATTTGCCAACTGTAATTCCATTGAATTCATCCATTTTGATATTTATTTCTGAATTTTTAAATTTCTTCAAAGCATTCTTCATGTCATTATGAAATTCCACTACTCTATCTTCACTGCTTTCTCCTGATTGGCATATATTTGAATGACGTTTATGTCTAACGGTCTGCCGATTAATTTTAAAATAGTATCCTGTCTGACACTGCCCAATATCCTTTAACAGAGTTTGATGTTTCAGATTCCAGATAATTGTTAGATCTCTTCGCCTTTCTTCTCCACCAGAATATATAATCTTAAAATCTTCCCCTGTCTTAATTCGTGTCCCTTTCCATCTCGCCTCATACATTCCAAATATATTGTCATTCTTTTTCTTCTTCTTCTTCTTCTTCTTCTTCTTCTTCTTCTTCTTCTTCTTCTTCTTCTTCTTCTTCTTCTTCTTCTTCTTCTTCTTCTTCTTCTTCTTCTTCTTCTTCTTCTTCTTCTTCTTCTTCTTCTTCTTCTTCTTCTCCTTCTTCTTCTTCTTCTTCTTCTTCTTCTTCTTCTTCTTCTTCTTCTTCTTCTTTTTCACGCCAGTTCTTCTTCTTCTTCTTCTTCTTCTTCTTCTTCTTCTTCTTCTTCTTCTTCTTCTTCTTCTTCTTCTTCTTCTTCTTCTTCTTCTTCTTCTTCTTCTTCTTCTTCTTCTTCTTCTTCTTCGTCTTCTGCGTTCATCAGGAGAGTTTTTTCGGACGTAGTTGGGTTTGCCTGTTTACAGCAGAGCTGCGTTCTTGCACCATTAGGCCGACATATCCGACTTCTGCGGGCTTTTGTTGCCCGGCTTTACCTTCTCAAGGACTTTCTGCTCTCACTGTTATGGTGTTGTCCACATTCTAGCTGATCAATTTAGGACGACCAAAGACTTCCCGGTCACCCTCAAGGGAAGGCAACTGCATACCATGGGCATTCCACACTATCCAAGGAGGCCTCCATAATTGCAAAGCCGACACATAGCGCTCTGGTACTGGGCTCACCCAAGGAATCGTCATGTCCTGCACACGGTTGCTTCACATTCGCACTTCCGTATATTGTGCATTTCGTTCGCCACAAGGCCGCTCCCCGCGAGAACCAGTAGAGGTCAGCCTACAGACGACATCCATTCAGCTAGCTTTCAGTTCGGACTTTCCACGAAATGGGTTTGCTAGCCAAGCAATATTCCCATTCGTGCTTCTTGGTCGTTTTCTGGACTCTTACTGTTGTGGTGTCATCCCTTTCCCAGCTGGTTCCCCAAGAACACCCGAGGACATCCCGGTCGCATCTCAAGGGAAGGCAGAGGCAGACCACGGGCGTTCCCCCCATCCAAGGAGGTTTCCATTCACACAGCGCTCTGGTACTGGGCTCAACCAAGGAATCGTCACGTCCTGCACTTAGCTACTTATCTTCACTTCCGTATATTGAGCCTCCCGCACAGGCTGCTCCTCCGAAGACCAGAGAGGACCTGTATGCAGATGACATCAAATCAAATCAAATCAACATTATTTTAAAAGGGTAACAAATTGGGCACGCAGGCCCGTCTTACATTTGGCCCTTCCAATCACTCGTCTTTCGTTCATCAAGAGCATTATACATTTACATAGGAAGAAAGATAAACATTGTGAAATGAATGTTGTAAACATAATCAAGAAAAATTACCATGTTATGAGGCCCATCTCCCACCTACCCATACATCACCCCACCCATACACACAACCCCACCTACCCACACACACACACACCCAGGGACACATACATACCCCACCAACCAACCCATCCCCCTCCTACACATCCCCCACCCACACACACTGCCCTCACCTGTTCCCCCAACCAAAACACATTCGCCACCCATAAACATCCCCAACCAACCCATACATCTCACGCCCACCCACATACACACCCTAACCCACACATCATCTCCCCCACCCACACCTCCAACCACCCATCCCCCAGCCACATCTCCATCGACCACATATTCCCCACCCACGCACACACATTCCCCACCAACCCACACATCGTAAATCCACTCACACATCCCCAAACTATACACACACATTCTCACCAACTGACATCTCCATACCCTAACACACACACATCTCCTTAACCACCTATACATCCCCAATCCACTCACACACACCCCACCACCCTAACATACATCCTCCACCCACCCACACATGCCCTAACCCAATCCCCCATTACACACACCCCCACCCGCACATCACATACATCCTCTACCACGCAATATTCCCAACCCACACACCGCACACATATCCCTCACCAACACATCCCACACCCACATACCACCACGCATCTCCACCTACATACCACACACATATCCCCCACCCACATACCACACAATATTCCCACCCACACCCACACAGATACCCTTACCCATCCACCCCACCTACCCCCACCCACACACACATACCCCACCCACACAATATCCCCAACCAACACACGACGCACCTCTCTCCACCCACACATGCATTTCCCACCCATCCACCAACACTCACTCACTCACGCACACATCCTCCACTACGCACCCACACACCCCGACCCACACACCCCCAACCAATCATCTCTCGATCACAATACCCCTACCCACACACATCCTCCACCCACTCACGCATCCCACCCCGACACATAAACATCCCTCACCCACCTACACATCCCTAAGCGACTCATACACCCCCACCCACACATTGTCCATCCAGGCACACATCTCCCACCCACACACCCCCACCACCCACACATACTTCTCCCAACCACCACACACCCCTTACTCACCCACACATATCCCCCACCCATACACACATTCCCCGCACCCACCACACACATTCCCCACACCACAAACTATCCCCCACCCACACACATATCCTCACCCATACCACCACAAACATACCTCCCATCCGCACAACCCCCACCAACACACCGCACACATATCCCAAACCCACACAACATACTTTCTCCCCACCCGCCCTTACATCCCCAATCTATCCACACAATCCCCTATCCACACAACCCCGCCACCCACACATACTTCCCCAAACCACCCACACATCTCCACCCACCCATACCTTTCCCCCACCCAAACACACATTCACCGCACCTGTCCCATACACATATCGTCCACCCATACACACATCCCCCACACCCATTCCCACACCCCTACTTTCACCCCCACACATCCATCCACACATCCCACCAACACCCACAAATATCACTACCCACCAACACCCACACACCTCAAACCATCCAAGCCTGTCACGCTCGACAACCTGTACGCCGAGCGAACGGTAGTTGAGCTCAGCACCCGCCAGGTCAAGCCAGGCCGTAAGTTGGTGATTAGCGATAACTATCTATTGTGTAGGAGATAGTTTACAGCATTGAACTTGAGATAACTTGAGTTAGAATCATCGCATGTCAGCCCACACCTGTTGGTAATTGATTGTATAACGGCGGCGATGACTGTCAAGAATAAACACTGACCACAATGGCGAGGACATTGGTTTGTTTGATATTCTCCGTTGTTACATGTTCCTGCTTACAACTGTCCTTGTGGCTGAATAGACGAGCCGGTAATCAGCTACATGGCAAGTGGGAGGCTCGAATATAATAAAGCAGGAGCACCAAAAACAATAGTTACCTTCAAGAAAATTTGGTAACATTCATACAAAGAACAAGGAAGGTTACCTTGGACGCCATTTGCAATTTTGAATGAAGGCGTCAACAGACAAGTTCAACTATCAAAGCGGGGTGTGAATATCGCTTTATAATACAAACATTTAAGCCACAACGCTGAACACAACAAATGAAATACCAATTTTGACAAATATTAACCCTGGCTGAGAAAACGTTGGAGTTGTGAACTCCGAATAAACTCTCAAAGACATTCACGAGTGTCAAGAACTAAGTGTCAATAAGTCGAGAAAGAAAGACTCATGAATTACCGGGAGACATTCAACAATTGAAAAGAAAACAAGAGTCAAGAAAGTGAACCTACAAATGCAAAGACGGCACATGATCAGTTGTTCAAAGTGCTAACAGACAGTCCTGTCAACAGTTAAAACGCAACATATACGAGAATATATCAAAACAACGATGATGGCTGAATTTTGACTGAAATCTCGCAACTACAGGTATATAAGTAGTAAGGAGTGCGACAACTAAGTCGATTTTGAGGGACAATCAAAATTTCAATTGAATACGTCAAGACGACAAAGATGATCATAACTACATGTGGAAGAAGGGTAGAAACCATCTAGTAGTCGTATACCAAGTTATTTTAATCTGGATTCAAGAATCAGAATTTTTCTAAGACATTTTTCCATAATTCAACTTTAGTCTCCAACCAACATGGAACAATTTAAACAACCGAAGTCAACATATCGATTCAGTCCAGAACAATAACACGACATCACCACAGTGAATCTACATAATATTAAAGTTTTTCCATGCAAGTTACAGAGAAGGCCGGAATTTCTTGACAAATCTATCTGACGTTTGAGCCTACGTCAACTATCAACACTCAAGACCTCGACTACTGGAGGGAAGACACAGGACCATTGAAGAACCGCACCGCAGCAGCAGCAACAAGGCATCAGGCTAGTGAAATTGTCTGACTGTGTTTGTATCATTTTGTGCGGCTGGTTAGAGTGGATATTTGATTATTTTCTCCACAGGTTTTTGTCATTTTTCTCCATCACAGGTGTTGAGCTTACATCAAGCAAACGTACTGAGATAATTTATGAATTAATTCAAGATCTCAATAAGAATTTTCAGTGACCAAAAACAAGATCAACGAGCATCACACATATGTTCTAAGTGTTCCAGTATTGGGAAACTGAGATAATATACTTCATATACATATATTCTACCACTCATAATATACATCACACATCTTTTCGGGTGTAATAGTTAACACCTTGTGACACCACGGTAACTCCACGCAAAGGTTACTTCTATTTGTGAGTATCATTCAATAACGTCACAACAATAGACTCTAAATAAACACACCATCAGTCATCAGTTAATCAAAATCAGCATATGCTATATACGAGTGATACCTTAGACTACTAATACATCACTTTCTTAGCAGAGTAGTTGAGCATATTCAATAAACATGCCTTCAGTACAAGACTACATAAGAAAATTCTGTTACAGTGGAATTACACTATTAACATTGGGACAAAACAACCTCGTAAAAGTTCGAAACCAGATACAAGAAAACAAAGAAAGAACTAAAAAAAACAGGGAATCAGAAAATAAACAAAGGATTGAAAAACTATCTGGCGAAAGATACAGAACCAATACTGACAAGAAGAGAAAAGTATCGATCACACAAGACAATAACATCAAACCAACAAAATGTCATCTTTGTCGTAGCTTTGGTCACGACGAAAAAAATTGTAGTCTGAAGCAAATAACCACAACAAACACACTGAATAAAAAGAACATAAAAGTACCTAAGAATATGAATCAGAAAGACAGCAAAAATATAACAATACAAAACGTGAATACGGCAAAGATCCCAAACAGGAGTCTGAAATTCCAAAAGGCAATTGTCAACGGGATAATAACCACATGCCTACGAGATTCCGCAGTATCGCTAATCGGGGTGAAACAACAACTAGTTAAAACCAAAGACTACACAGGAGAAAACATTAAGTGTCGAACTTTTGGAGGAAACATCGAAACGTATGACATAACATGGATCACAATCAATAGCCAATATTATACAGGCAGAGTAAAAGCATCGGTACTACTGGACCCGTGCTCTGGACTAATCATAGGCAACATACCACACGTAAAAGATACAGTAGCGAATGCCGTGACCAGAGCACAAATATCCAAAGAAAAAAAAAGGAAGGTAACGAACTCACTCGACAAGCGACACCAACCGACAAACCTAAAATAAACGATAATAATGTCCAGCAAAAAGCGGTCCAACCATACTCATCAAGTAACGACGATGACACAGATAACCTACTTAAACGGCTAACAGATACAAACATGGACTGAAAGTCACTATCCTTCCGAGAGGAATTAAGCAAGGAAGAAGACAAAGTAACCTTCGCAATAGAAAAGGTTAGTAAATTGAATCCATCGTTTAGTGAAAGCACAGTAACAGTAAAACAAATCTTGGGTCCATATCTAAAAGAGAAAACAAACAAATGCAGAAAGACAAAAACAGAAAACGAGCTAATAGCAATTGCAAATACCGCAGAAAAGTATTCTCCACACTTAGGATATATATCTACTTCATCCTCGGAGGAAGAAGAAACGGTACATCTACCAGTAAAGTCAAAAAATATGGTAAAACCTCGACAAATTGATAATATTGACTATACTGAATTAGGGTGGCAGAATAAAACTCCACCGAAAATACCTAATGTATGCTACACCAATACTGACAGACCAAGAGAAACCTGGAAAACTTCAGGGATATGTAAATCAGAGATAGACACAAGAATACAAAAAATTAAAATAACAAACTGGGAAAGATATTGGAAAGGTATAAGCTTAACAAAAGATGAAATAGAACACAA
>JACEFZ010020765.1:0-20574 GCA_014155875.1 Cepaea nemoralis
GGTTTAGAAACGCGGGGGGGTTTCCTTGAACATTCCGGGGGGGTTTTAAAGGTTTGATGCATCAGTAGAGGGTTCAACCCCTTCGCTGGTCAGTTGGACTACAATGTTTACTTGTCGTTCTTGACTTAAAGGACTAAATAACAAGTACTTCAGAAATCGGAGAGAGTTCGCCTGATGGCGAGGGGCACTAGTAATAGGAAAAGCTAATCCACACGCAAAAAAGACCAATGCACTTTAAATAGCAGGACATGTGTGGACTACGACTGAGTTCAAAGCGAGCGAACAAAAAATAAAATAAAACTCCCGTGTTGACCGCAAATTGACCCTGCGTAGAACCATCATCAGCGAAGGCTCATTCAATACCAAGTGAACATCTACTAACAGGTAGCAGCGAACCGCCAGACATGGAGAGCCATGACTTCTGCCCTATGCGCCGACTTAGGCTCAAGAGGAAAGACTAACTAGCTAACTAATTGACCGCGAATGTATCTAGTATAATGTACGACTCTGTTAGTATTGTCTTGTGGGTACAATTTGGGGTTCTTAATCGGCCAGAAACAAGAGTTTCAAATTACTGTTACCAATCGTCATTCATTGGCACCTTTTCGTCTTGACAGGCGATATTTTGTGACATTGTTCTGCAAAAAGGCATAATAACTACAAACCATGGCAATAGCGAATGTGACCGATCAGGCCAATTCGCGCTGTAAATATTCTTCCACAATGGATGTATGTAAACACATGGTCATTTTCACAATCACGCACCATCTTACGTCCCACGCGCTCAGTGACCTATTTGTAATCATTTTCTCCTTTGTCTTTATTCCATTTATGCTATTTGACTTCCATGCAGCACGTTCAGCGGTGAATTGCTCCCAATGTGCATTATCAATGCCTGTATCAATCATGTCCCGCTTACACACATCTTTGTATCGTAGCAGAGGCCGACCCTGAGATCTCTTACCCATCTGTAATTCACCAAAAAAAGATGTCCTTTGGTATTCTACCATCATCCATCCTCCTAAAATGTCCTATCCATCTATGTCTACAGAGACTGAACATCAAACAAACCGTAACACAACCTGATCTTTCCAATACTTCAGTATTTGTGATTTGGTCTTGCCACTAAATACCTAGTATTCTTTGCAGACACCACATATGAAAGCTGTAAATACGTTTCTCTTGGTGTGAGTAATTTTACAAGGCTTCACTGCCATAAAGGATAGTACTACGGACACAGTCTTGATAGACAAGGACTTTTGTTTTGGCAGTAAGCTTCGTGTTCTTCCGGACTCTTTTTGTTAACCTGTTCATTGTTATTGCTGCCTTTCCAATTCTGATAATTGATTTCCTGTTACAGGGATAATTTGCTATTTACATCTTACCCTGAATGTGTAAAATGGTCTACTATTTCCAGTTCGGCTAATCGTTAAACCAAATTAATAACAAGCACTGGAGAATGCAGATAGTAGACGTTGCAATTCTTCCTCAGAGTGGGCCGTGATAGCAGCATCATCTGCACACATCAACTCTCTAATCAGTTCCCTCCTAATTTTGGTCTTGGCCTTCAATCTCTGAGCATTGTAAAGGCCGCCATCTGAGCGTGAGTGAATGTATATACTACAATCCTGATCACGAAAGACATATTTAAGTAGAAGTGAAAAGTATATTATTCCAAAGAGGGCGGGAGCTAGTACACAACCTTGCTTAACTCCACTCTTGATTTCAAACACTTCTGAAGTCGCACCATCAAACTTGATTATACTCTTCATGCCTGTGTGGAACGATTCCACAATGGACAGAAGAGTTTCTACCAATCACAACCAAAAATATACCCATTAGCAACTAGCGCATACAACGGCAGATTTGCGCGCAGACACTGAAGGTGCCTAAGAATTGATGGTGGAGCCGGGAAGGAAGATGAGGCGAGGGGTTGACAACAACACCTGGGGAATACCACGAGTATGTTTACTGTAAGAGAGGTTACATATTTGTTGACTGTTCGTTAAAAGTAATATAAGTGTCAGTGTAAAGATAGCTGAAGCGTTGGCGGAGCGGTTAGAAAGGTGCGCTGACAATGAAGAAGATTGGATACCTAGGCTCGCCGCTTGCTACAGAAGGGAAAGACGCAAATCTAATCTTTGTGCACTCGGTCCTGCAAATTACGATGGTCTTAACACATGCCATACATATAGCAGGTGTCTGATTCGGGCTTTAAAAAATGCGAACCTAGCTCATAAATCATGTCACTAAGATTCTACTCAGAATTTCAATGAGAAAGGGGCAAAATTAACAATGACAGTTGGTGAAAAACATTGTAGATTTGTGGAAGGAACGAGTACAAACCTTGCAATATACACATTAATACACTAATAGTGAGATCATTGTGTCAGGTCTTAGTCAGATATGACTGAGCTACCGTATAACATTAGACGGTACTACCTGCATTCTGTTAGCGCCGAACGTTGGGCGGCGCTTACCAAACCCGACACCCCACATTGTGCCAACGGCTTCGGGCGGAAGAGCGCAATTGGGAGGGTACAAGCCTTACCCTGGTGCGAGGAAATGCAAGCTAAAGACAAAATGTCATGGCAGGGCAGACCAGGCCCTAAGCCTTGGTTGGCGGCTGATCTAGGATCGAAGCTCCGACAGGCGGACAGTTAGAGCATTGCTTTGTTGATCCGGCAGCTTCTGCATCTTGTCTTGTTCCAGATGTAGGGTTGTTACCTTTCCTCTAGAGTGAACTAGGCAGGCCGAGAGAGGGATCATGCTGCATGGGCAACACATGATCTCTATATTTTAGCCCAGGCTTTGTGCTATGGAGAGGCAATAACTCCATCCCTGGTCTTAACTGGTCTCGGAATCAAAGCGAGAGGCAACTGTTACGGGTTATAAGTCCCTGTCAATTGGCGTAGACATGGGGCGCCACGCGTTGCCTCTGACGGTGGGATACACCTACAGATGTCACTGATCAGCTACCGCCCGCCTCAAGCTGGGCAGCCCCCGGCCAATTGGGTGCTAATCCGCCACAGCCTGCCTGCTTCAATGGGTGCTTGGGGCTAGGACAAAATCTGAATCGCAGGCTATAAAACCAATGCACAAGGTACAAATAAAAATAGAAACCTCACGCTACGGCTTGCAACCTGGAACGTGAGAACCATGTGTCCAGGATAATTCCACTGACTGACTTGACCAATATTGACGATGTGAGAAAAACGGCTGTGATTGATGCCGAACTCAATCGTCTTAACATTGATATTACTGGCCTGCAGGAAACTCGCCTTGCTGAGGAAGGGTCACTCAGGGAAAACAATTACACCTTTTTTTGGAAGGGTAGAGGGCAGGCAGAAAAAAGGCAACACGGTGTGGGCTTTTCAGTGAAGAATTCGCTACTGGGAATGATTGAAATTCCAGCAGGATGAAATGAAAGACTATTATCCCTGCGCTTGGCAACCTCTTGTGGTTTTGCCACCATTATTACTGCATATGCACCGACACTCGATTCCTCTGATGATGTGAAGGATTAGTTCTATGAGGAGCTAGATTCCGTGATCAAGGCAAAATCTGACTAAATTTATATGCTCAGTGATTTCAATGCTCGTGTGGGCAAGGACTCGAGTTCATGGCCAGTGTGCCTTGGAAAATACAACATGGGTCGCATGAATGAAAATGGGCAAAGGCTGCTGGAGCATTGCATCAGTAATGACCTGTGTATTACAAACTCCTTTTTTAAAACAAAAGAGATGCATAAGGTCACATGGAAACATCCAAGATCCGGCCATTGGCACCAGCTGGACTTCATCATCACACGGAGACAAGATCTGAACCATATATCATTGACTCGAAGTTACCACAGTGCTGACTGTGATACGGATCATTCTTTGGTTGTTGCAAAGGTTAGACTGAGACCAAAGAGAATCTGCACAGATAAACACAAATCTAGCCCCAGGATTAATATTATTAACACTCACGATCCTGAAAAGTGCTTTCAGTTTCAACAGCAACTTGAAGACGCTTTCACTGATACACCTGAAAATTGTACAGTAAATGAAAAGTGGGGTCAACTTAAGGAAACTCTTTATAAAACTGCCGTAGGGGTTTATGTGAATCATAAGAGGCAGGACTGGTTTGCGGCAAACAGCGAGACTCTGCAGCCCTTAATTGATAAGAAGAAGATAGCTGTCATCACCTCACCTAAAGATAGAATTAGAGGGCTGCAACTCTAGCCCAAGAGAGACAACCGAGTTGCTCAGACTAAGAAAAGTCCAGAACCTTATCGAAGGTCAACCCTCGAGTTCATGGGTCCGTGGACACTAATGTGGCCCGCCTGAAGCGGGGTCCACGAGGAACTCGAACAGGGTTACCGCCCGTCGAATAGCGACACGCGGAAAACCATCAGAGGACAAATGGACTGAGACCAGGCAACAAGTGTCTGCCTGAGAGGGACTCGTTAGCTCTTGTATAGAGATAGAACATAGGCTAGATAGTGTGCTAGTTTGTTATATGAAATGTTTGATGTTCTATAATCTGTGATATGATGATGATGTAAAGCGCGGGCTGTTTAACCCACTGCGCCAACTGTAGATTGCCACAATAAATCGGCTATATCATAGCGAACGTATTTATTGTTTGTATTAATTAACACCTGTGTGAACCCATTAAGTTACCTAGACAAAGTAAGACGTCAACAGGTTTTTGGGGGCTAGTACCGGTTTTGACATAATATGTTATGAAATAACTGTGAAATGTCATGTAAAATTATTTATTCATATCACATTGTTTGGTTACAATAGAAGAAAATTGTTAACCATAAATTGTTCAACATATTTAGTAGCTATCTAGCAATATAATAAAAGTAATCAGATAAGCAGAGTCCCTCAACAGTCTCAAAACAAAGTCCATACCTTATACCACAATATTAGTGGTCTGTTAACGATGTATAACTGTTTAACATAACTATGACATTTTTGTTTTTTTTTCGTTGACCGTGACTAATGTTTCTTGCTCTACGAGCAGATTGTGCCGCAAAGAATACCGTGGGCAACACATGTGATTTTTTTCAAGCCACTAAGTTGTGTGACAGAGAGGACCGCGTGCAACGCAGTGTAACTTTTCCCAGCAGTGACGAAAGAACGACAACATCGAGCGCTACTATTCAGAGCTAAGTTTCAGATCATACTCATTGTAAAGTCTAAGCTGTGCTTCCCATTTTCATTATCATCAATATATTATTGTATTTCATATTTATTTGTTCGGATATTCATGACCTTGCCACCATTATAACTTTGCATTTTGAGTTACACATTAATAAACAAGGTAGGCAACCAAATTTTTCCAGACACCAAAGTTTTTGATAAGGGAAATAACTCTATAACATTACTAATAAATAAAATCCAAAATGTCAAGCTTAGATAAATGCATTGAGCAGGGAATAAAATTAGGCTATAAAGAAGAGAAACTGTCAGAATGGGCACAGAAAACACATGCAGATAACATTGCCCGTGAGGAAAGAGCAATTGAACGAGAGGAAAAGAAACTGCGAGAGGAAAAAGAGGAAAGAAAATTGCAACAAGAAAGAGAGACCGAAGAAAGAAAATTGCAACAAGAAAGAGAGACCGAAGAAAGAAGATTCCAAAGAGAAGCAGAGGAAAGAAAATTGCAACAAGAAAGAGAGACCGAAGAAAGAAGATTGCAAAGAGAAGCAGAGGAAAGAAAATTGCAACAAGAAGCAGCGGAAAAGAAATTGCAAATGGAGCTCGACGCAGCGGCCAAACAGGCCCAATTGAACGCTGATACACAGTTGAAATTGAAACAGATGGAAATAGAGTCCAACACAGAGATATCAATAAACAAATTAAGAAATAAAGAAGAGGAACAGAAATATAGTAAATATAAAGGTCTCGTTAAGGCTTTCTGTGCAGGAGATTCCATCTCCGCCTATTTAGAAAATTTCGAATGTCTCATGGCCTACCATAAAATCATTAAGGCAGATTGGGCTTTTATACTCATGAGAAATCTGGCTCTCGAGCCACTTAAAGTAATAGAAACAGTACCACAAGAGATGCGAAAAGACTACGAATACCTCAAACAACGCATTCTCCAACATTTTTCGTTAGACACTGCAGGGTACCAACAACAATTTGCAAAATTAGCTCCCAACCAAACCAAACATTCATAGATTATGTTAGTACAGTACAAGACATATGCACTAAATGGATAAACTCGGCGAAAACCAACAATAGCCACGATAAACTTAAAGAACTAATCATCATAGATAAAATTGTGAGCACCATCCCCACACCGTTTGCAAAATTTTTAAAACAGATGGATTGCAAAACCATCCAAGAAATTGAATCCAAAGGCAATGCATTCTACACAGCAAACAGAGATATATTTCAACTCAACATTAGCCACAATGACACAGCAGCTGCAGTAATAAATACTAAGTACTCCAAGCAAACACAAGGCAAATTTAAACCGCGATCCAACAGTGATAAAGTAGCAAATGCCAGTATTGCAGTTTGACACACAACGCTTACGAAATGTGCGACAAGTCACCGAACTATCCCCACCACCTAAAAATGATGGTGGATAAACAGAAAGCAAAACGTAACGCGTACCAAAAGGCTGTAAAATGTTACTTTTGCAGAAGCTGGGGACATTATTCACGATATTGTGAAGGTCGTAAGTTACTGAAGCAAGCTAACGCTGCATTAGTAGCAACGTCTTCTGACGATGAGACGGATTCACTGATTGAAGGTTATAATCAGCATGACAATGAAAGCCAGCTTGGTAATGCTGTACATATAGTTAACACCATTGTAGATGAAACATGTAACGCTTGCACGAAATTCCAACTAGATCCATCATTACCATGTGGCCACACGATACCTATTGCAAATGAGACAGCCAACGCGGCTTTGTCAGCCACAGGGAAGCTAACATTTTTGACAGGCTTCGTGAACAGGAAAAAGTGCTCATTAATCCGCGATACCGGGGCAACGCTCTGTGGGGTAAAGAAAACATTAGTCAACACCACAGACTACACAGACAGACATGTTAACTGTCGCACATTTTCAGGTACGATAGAAAGATACCCCCTTGCGATGGTCGAAATTCAAACACCATATATATCAGGACAACTTTTGTGCGCTGTCCTTGAAGACCCAATCGCAGATATCATACTTGGGAATTTACCTAACATCCATCCATGCTCTGACAAAGAAATTAAAGACTGGGAAGAAAAACACGGTATCCACCACACAAATACCGATATTAAAGAGAAACACCATGTTAATTTGTCTCAAACTGCCAAAATACCAAGGGAGACAAACACTGAGGTTATTCAAAAAGAATTCACCGAAGTGCACAACGCAGGGGCGGTCGAATCTTTTAACGAGACGACCGAATTAAAACCTCGAATTGAGGTCACTCCCATACTACAAAATACCAAACCTGTAAATGTGCTACAAAACACACACGACACAAACGCCATTACACGACAGACAACCCACAAAACCAACACGGACCAACTACAAGAATCACTACAAACAGCAGCGCCGAACACCACTAACATCAATTTCGGAAACGAACAGAAAAATGATCCTACACTGACACCCATATTTCAGATTAGTAGGAATAAAACCTAAGGTAACGAAAAACGCATCGTGGGTATTTAGGCTACAAATAACATCCTTACTAGATATTACACTACAAAACAAACCACGACACAACAAATAGTGTTACCATTAGCACATCGAAACAACGTTCTAAAATTAGCCCATGACTCACCGTTTGGAGGTCATATGGGTTATGAAAAGACCAGAGCCAGAGTACTGACACAATTTTATTGGCCGAAGTTTTGCCATGATATAAAGACTTTCTGTAAATCTTGTGAAGTATGTCAAAAACTGGGTAAAAAGGGAAAGAACCCTACAGCAGAAGTGCAATCAACGACAACTGCCTCGAGGCCTTTTCAAATCGTGGCAGTTGATCTTGTGGGTCCTTTAAATCACATTTCGAACAAGGGCAATAGATATATTTTTACTCTTGTTGATTTATGTACAAGATGGCCCGAAATGTTACCACTAAGATCTATCTCCTCTAAGGATGTAACGGACATATTACTGAATATTTTCTCCCGTTTTGGCTTTCCGGAGAAAATAATTTCTGATAGGGGAAACCCAGTTCATCTCAAATGCCACCCAATCAGTAACAAAGTTACTGGGCATCAAGCAGTGCTTCACAAGTCCATACAGACCAGCCGCAAATGGCATCTGCGAAAAATTAAATGGAGACTTGAAGCACATGCTTGCCAAAGTGACAGCTGAAAATCCAGCCGATTGGGACATACTTCTCCCAACGGTGCTGTTCGCATATAGAGAAGTCCCACAATCAAGTACAGGGTTCTCTCCCTTCGAATTGATGTATGGAGCGAACCCAAGAGGACCTCTCACCATCTATAAAGACATAATATCACAACCTGTAGATATCCACCTTCCCATTTCTACATATGATTTGGTCACTGACACCAGAGACAAAATCATACGTTCCTGTATAATGGCCAGAACATCACTACAGGAGAAAGGTTTTAAATACAGGCAATACGCCAATAAAGGTGCAAAGACTGTTGTGCTATATCCAGGTCAGGACATTTTGCTACTCTTACCTGACAAAAGAGATCTACTGTCAACGTCATGGCAGGGACCTTTTAAGGTCATTAGAAGGATTTCAGAAGTAGACTACGAAATCTCAATAAATGGAAAACTTAAAATATTCCATATAAATATGCTAAAACCGTATTTTCTAAGACAAGACAATGACACGGATAAAGGGACGCAACCAGATAACATGCAGGAAACGACAATTCCCCGACAGAATGACACGTCGACAAACGAAGCATCATTAACGACTTACGCTTACGACAACGAAAACGACGAAGAACTATGGACATTACCGACACTCTGTGATAGCGACAATGACGACAAAATTAACGACTTATTGACTATTGACCTTGACGACGACGACAACGACATTGAAAACAACTTACAAACAGTAGCATCTGTGATAAATCAGACAGACATAGACAACACGGAAGTCCCTGTACCAATCATGACTAACGACGGGAGCATTGACGACATCCATATCAGTGACGCATTAACGCAGCAACAGCGACAAGACATTTGGAATATCCTGAACGACTACAAACAAATCTTTTCTAACAAACCTGGACGCACTGATAAAATAACCCATTCAATTGTACTGACGGATCTAAGACCAGTCAAGTGTAGACCATACTCGATTCCTCTCCATTACAGATCTAATTTAGATAAAGAAATTTTAGAATTAGAGAGGAATGGCATTATCCAAAAATCAATGTCACAATATTCATCACCTATTGTCCTGGTTAAGAAAAAGGACCAGACCATTCGCTTGTGCATTGACTATAGAATTTTAAATACGAGAACAACTACGGACGCAGAGCCAATGAGCAGTTGTGAAGATCTTATCTTAAACATGGCTCAATCGTCCATATTTTCTAAGGTAGATTTAGCTAAAGGATATTGGCAGGTCCCACTACACCCTTCTTGTAGACATATTACAGCGTTTTGCAACACCTCTTGGATTATACGAGTGGCTATACCTTCCTTTCGGCCTGAAGAACGCACCGGCCACCTTTGTAAGGCTTACAAGATTATTATTACACGGAATTACACATGTAGTTTCCTATATAGATGACATATGCGTCCATTCATCTGACATGTCTTCTCATCTACTTACCTTAAAACAAGTCTTCAACCAAATTTCTCTTTTCGGACTTACTATCAAACCTTCCAAGGTTGAAATAGGTTACACAGAAATAGACTTCCTCGGTCATAGAATTTTCTCAAGGTAAATTATTGACTGATGAGAAAATTGTTTCCAAGATTTTGAATCTAGAAGTACCTACTACAAAGAAGCAGATTAGGAGTTTACTAGGTCTCATTAATTATTATTCCAAATTCATTCCACATTGGGCAGAACTCACCTCAGTTTTTTCTGATATGTTAACTAAAGATCATCCATCGAAAAATTTGTAAAAGTACCAGCTTAGATGATGCAATGTGTAGATTGAAACATATTTTTTCAAATCCTCCAGTGTTACGATTACCCAACATAAAATTACCTTTTATCTTAACCACAGATGCAAGCGCCATAGCTATAGGAGGTTGCTTGATGCAGGAAGTCGACGGAATTAGACACCCTATTCTCTACGTGAGCAGGAAACTGAAGAAGGCTGAAACTCGATATGCAACAATTGAATTGGAGTGTCTAGCCCTATTGTTTTGTATACTGAGGCTCTCGAAGTTCCTTTTAGGGAGCCACTTCCTGGTTCTCACCGACAGTTCACCATTATTAGTCCTTAACCAAGGGTCGCCCAAGAACCACAGGTTACAAAGATGGCGTTTATTGCTGGAAGATTATGATTTTGAAATACGCCATATCAAGGGCACCGATAATATTCTGGCCGACATTTTATCACGCCAGTCAAATGCGCCAGTAGATTGACACTACTCAGTCAACCACTAGCCATATTATATACTGTGATACTTTTATACCGTTTCATATAAGTGTACCTATACACCGCCTAAGTTCTCTTAGTGATTAGTTTATTACAACACCCATGAACACGGTACTTCAATAGTTATACCATCAAGTGCCTAAACTCTATTACTAGACCATCAAGAAACAGTAACTGTGTTTATTTCAACCAGTAAGATCAACCAGAACAAACCATGAACACTGTAATATTTCATACGAAACATGGAAAAGAACCCATAATTTACTGTTGCTACAAACGTTGCAAACAGCCGAAATAGTACGACATCAACTACAACACGCAAGAGACAGCTATACGAACTTTAACATTTATAGCAAAACACAGGAACAACAGGACGGCAACACGCACATCATCGTTGGAGTTAATTAATTAGTTAATTTAATTAAATATGTATTATATTTCCATTATTGATGTATATAAATTGTGTTAACCTGTAATTTGTACATATTCTACTTTAATATTACAGGCGGTACCATTCAGAGGCTAAGAAAACCCGTCCTATACAATTGTCTCTATTTAAATTATAACCTACTTTTCCTTCATCGTACAGAAAGTACGTTTTTTCTTAAAGGGCGAATATCGCCTAGCCCATTGTTTCCAAGGGCAATAACATTTACCTTAACTTAAATTATATATTTTAATCGAATACTATTGTGTTTGAAAGACGAATGAATGAATGTGTGAAAGGATTAAATAAGAGAACGATACACTTGGCGGACAAATTGTACGCAACACGTATTTATTGTAATTTGTCTGCGTTTTTGATGTAAAAGTACATAACTTGTCTAAATTGTGAATACATGTATAGAACTTAGTTTAGTATTCAGCTTAGTTAGTAAATAGTTAACATACTTAGGTTAGCATTTAGGATATAACTAAGCATCACTACTTGGAATGCCGGATCATGTAGTGCACACAGTGCAAGATTTCATGATTGAGGTTATCCCAACTCGTGACGCTTGGAAATACACCATCCAGTCAGCACATACACAAACCTGAAAACTCAACACTTTCAATTTAAAATACAGTCACTTTATTAGAGACATCAACTTATTAGTCAAACACACTAACAAGCCAACAGGGACACATGTAGTCTGAGGGGGATAAGAAAACATCGTAACTACATATTTAGCATTGGATGACATACGAGAGTAAAAGTGTATTAAAATACACTCACGAATCAAGATTTGAAAGTGTACTTAACTAGCCAGGACTTCGGTCCTGTTAACTCTCTTTAACCAGAGATTAATTGTCTGGGCACCAATAGGGTGCGTGAGAAGGGCGAGTTGTCAATACAACTATTAAAACGCCACGTAACTTCGGTCTGATAAGCATTGTTAAGGACACAGGAGACAGAGTGATCTCTTTAGCAAATCAGAGAAGTAGTGTATGGTAGAATACATGAGTTACTAATGCCATTAGGTAGTTTACCAAGTTACTGTCCACCAAACTACAAACCCTAACTTTAGATGAGTCGATGACAGAATTAGATTAAATCTAATTGACCAATAACAAGCCAGATCAGGAGGGGAGAGGGGAATCCTGTCATCACCTCACCTAAAGATAGAATTAGAGGGCTGCAACTCTAGCCCAAGAGAGACAACCGAGTTGCTCAGACTAAGAAAAGTCCAGAACCTTATCGAAGGTCAACCCTCGAGTTCATGGGTCCGTGGACACTAATGTGGCCCGCCTGAAGCGGGGTCCACGAGGAACTCGAACAGGGTTACCGCCCGTCGAATAGCGACACGCGGAAAACCATCAGAGGACAAATGGACTGAGACCAGGCAACAAGTGTCTGCCTGAGAGGGACTCGTTAGCTCTTGTATAGAGATAGAACATAGGCTAGATAGTGTGCTAGTTTGTTATATGAAATGTTTGATGTTCTATAATCTGTGATATGATGATGATGTAAAGCGCGGGCTGTTTAACCCACTGCGCCAACTGTAGATTGCCACAATAAATCGGCTATATCATAGCGAACGTATTTATTGTTTGTATTAATTAACACCTGTGTGAACCCATTAAGTTACCTAGACAAAGTAAGACGTCAACAATAGCTCTCTTAAGAAACAAGGAAAGACCAACGCGTAACACTCTGAATGAGCTAAGGCAAGCTAGGAAGGATGTGCAAAAGGCTGCCAGGCAGTGTGCAAATGATTATTGGATCACGTTATGTGAGTCCATTCAAATCGTAAGTGATAAGGGAAACATAAGAAGAATGTATGAAGGAATAAAGAAAGCCTGTGGTCCAGTGATCAAAAGAAGTGCACCATTGAAAACCTTGACTGGAGAAATCATCACTGATAAGAAACAGCAGATGGTCAGATGGGTAGAGCACTATCTGGAGCTTTACTCAAGTGAGACCAAACTAGCGGATGATGCCCTCAACGCCATAGAGGCTCTACCACCTCTTGACCACCTGGACACACTTCCCACCATAACAGAAGTTAAGTGTGCTATAAATGAACTTGCATCTGGCAAGGATCCAGGTAAGGATGGGATTCCAATAGAGGTTACCAGGAGTGGGCAAGACACACTCACTCTACAGATCCACCAGCTAATAGAGCTATGCTGGCGAGAAGGACAAGTTCCACAGGAATTCAAAGATCATAACACTGTACAAGAACAAGGGCGATCGGAGCGACTGTAACAACTGTAGGGGTATCTCCCTTCTGTGTATTGTTGGAAAAGTATTTGCCAGAATTGTTCTGCGCAGACTTCAAGTCCTAGGAGATCAAGTCTACCCCGAATCACAGTGTGGCTTTCGACAGAACCGGTCTACCATTGATATGATATTCTCATTGCGACAAATGCAAGAAAAATGCCGTGAACAGAATCAACCACTGTTTATTGCCTTCATCGACCTCACAAAGGCATTTTATTTGGTCAGTCGTGAGGGTCTGTTCAAGGCACTAAAGAAGATTGGCTTCCCACCAACTCTTCTGTCCATTGTGGAATCGTTCCACACAGGAATGAAGGGTATAATCAAGTTTGATGGTGCAACTTCTGAAGAGTTTGAATTCAAGAGTGGAGTTAAGCAAGGTTGTGTACTAGCTCCCACCCTCTTTGGAATATACTTTTCACTTCTACTGAAATATGCCTTTCGTGATCAGGATGGTGGTATATACATTCACTCACGCTCAGATGGCGGCCTCTACAATGCTCAGAGATTGAAGGCCAAGACGAAAATTAAGAGGGTACTGATCAGAGAGTTGCTTTTTGCAGATGATGCTGCAGTTACGACCCACTCTGAGGAAGAATTGCAATGTCTACTATCTGCATTCTCCAATGCTTGTTCTGAATTTGGTTTAACAATTATCAAAAAGAAGACACAGATTATTTCACAAGGTGCACATGGGGTACCATCAATCTTTATTGACGACGCCGAACTAGAGATGGTAGACCATTTTACATATCTAGGATCAGTGGTAAATAGCAAATTATCCCTAGATCAGGAAATCAACATCCGGATTGGTAAGGCAGCAACAACAATGAACAGGTTAACAAAAAGACTCTGGGAGAATAGGAAGCTTACTGCAAAATCAAAAGTCCTTGTCTATCAAGCCTGTGTCCTTAGTACTCTTCTTTATGGCAGTGAAACCTGGACAACTTACTCACACCAAGAGAAACGTTTAAACAGCTTTCATATGCGGTGTCTACGAAGAATTCTTGGTATTAAGTGGCAAGACAAAATCACAAATACTGAAGTATTGGAAAGATCAGGTTGTGTGACCGTTTATTTCATGCCCAGTCTTCGTAGACTTAGATGGATAGGACATCTTAGGAGGATGTATGATGGTAGAATACCAAAGGACTTTTTTATTGGTGAACTAGCTGACCCGGCCCGGCTTCGCCCAGACCTTGGTGGGGAGCATCTAATTTAATTCATATAAGTAGTCATATAAGTTCCCGTTCCCGTTACCGACTGTCTGTCTGTCTGTCTGTCTGTCTGTCTGTCTGTCTGTCTGTCTGTCTGTCTGACCCGGCCCGGCATCGCCCAGCTCCTGATGTGGAGCATCTCATTTAATTCATATAAGTAGTCATATAAGCTCACGTTCCCGTTCCCGACTATCTATCTGTCTGTCTGTCTGTCTATCTGTCTGTCTGTCTGTCTGATCCGGCCCGGCTTCGCCCAGCCCCTGATGGGGAGCATCTCATTTAATTCATATAAGTAGTCATATAAGTTCCCGTTCCCGACTGTCTGTCTGTCTGTCTGTCTGTCTGTCTGTCTGTCTGTCTGTCTGTCTGTCTGTCTGTCTGTCTGTCTGTCTGTCTGTCTGTCTGTCTAATCATTTATTGGTTGCAGTTAGAACAACCTTAGATAAACGAAGACCAACTTACAAAAAGCATTAGAAAGAGCACTTGAAAGATCTTTACATCTTCCCCAACAATTAACTTGGGTAAATGGAGCAGCGGCAGCAGCAGCAGAAGAAGAAGAAGAGGGAGGATGAAGAGGGAGGAGGGATGTGGAGGGAGGAGGAGGAGGGAGGAGGAGGAAGGAGGTAGAGGGAGGAGGAGGAGGAGGGAGGAGGAGAGAGGATGAGGAGGGAGGAAGAGAAGGGAGGAGGAGAAGGGATGAGGAGATGGAGGAAGAGGGAGGAGGAGGGGGAGGAGGAGGGAGGAGAAGGAGGGAGGAAGAGGGAGGAGAAGGAGGAGGAGGGAGGAAGAGGGAGGAGAAGGATGAGGAGGGAGGAGGGGGATGACGTAGGAGGAGGAGGGAGGAGGAGGGAGGAGGAGTAGGGAGTAGGAGGAGAGAGGAGGAGAAGGGAGGAGGAAGGAAGAGGAGTGATTAGGAGGAGGGAGGAGGGCGAGGAGGCAGGAGGAGGAAGAGGGAGGAAGAGGAAAGAGGAGGAGGAAGGAGGAGGAAGAGGGAGGAGGAGGAGAAAGAGGGAAGAGGAGGATGGAGGAGGGAGAGGGAGGAGGGGGAGGGGAAGAGGAAGAGGGTAGGAGGTGGAGGAGGGGAGAGGAGGAGGAGGAGGAATATAACGCATATGCCTGTAGATTTAATAATGGCTGAAGTTGTTCCATGTCTTCTTAGAGTTGGCGACAGTGTAAAGAAATATAAAATCTTCAAACTTGATAGAGATAAGGTAACTATTATTTATTTATTCTTTAAGCATAAAAAGATGAGTTACAATGTTATGCATTATGCATTATTTTTATGAAAACTTTGAAAATGCCTTAAAGATTGTATCACTATTTATTATAACTCATATGCCGGTATATAACTATAGACAAAGAGTTTATAAATCTTTGAAAACGATGCAACAATATGACTATAAGTTATACAGAAAAGTTATGCCCCTTGAAATAACTTTTACAGAGTTAAGTCCCCTCGCTGTATAGAAATTACAATGAAAAATGGAAAATTAAATAATATTGGGTAAGCAGCCGATTTCACACTAAAAGAAATATCACAGTGGGCTGCGGTGGAATGAAATGAAGACGTGTAGAAAATTTCATCTCAATCGGATGGGCCGTTCGCGAACGCATAAAGGACATACGGACAGACGGAGATCGCCTTTTATATATAAGATTACAGATGGGTAAGAGATCTCAAGGTCGGCCTCTACTACGATACAAAGATGTGTGTAAGCGGGACATAATTGATACAGGCATTGATAATGCACGTGGGAGCAAGTCGCCGCTGAACGTGTTGCATGGAGGGCAAACATCAGAAATAGAATAAAGACAAAGGAGAAAATTATTGCAGATAAGTCACACACCGAGCGTATGAGACGTAAGATGGTGCATGATGGTGGAAATGACCACGTGTTCACATGCACCCACTGTGAACGAACATTTACAGCGCAAATTGGCCTTATCAGTAACATTCGCTACCGCCATAGGTAAAAGTTATTATGCCTTTTTAAAGCACAAACTATCGTCTGTCAAGACGGCAAGGTGCCAATGTCTCAGTGAGATCAACAGAGACACGGAAAAACGTATATTTATGCTTTATACATTATACCAAGGCATCTGATAAATTTGATATGATGAACTGATTAAAATGTTGGAAGATGTCAACATTGATGGGAAAGATCTCAGAATAATACAGAAAATTTACTGGAAACAAGTAGAAGGAATTAAAATGGGGAATAAAGTGGAAAATTATGTACAAATAAAGCTATATGCCAGGGAGAAACTTGACTGGTATAGTTGTTGCAAGAGCTGACCGAAACTGTTTGAGAGCTGCATGGTTAGCTAGATACTGCTACTCTTGGCTCATGATTTATACAGCAACCCCATGACATTCTTCCTGTCAGGAAACGCCCGCTGGTTTACACACGGCCTGGTTGAGCAACACATAGATTTCATAGGCCATGTGCGCTAAGATAATCTCGTTCTTGACGCGCCACTACTGTACTGTTTCAGTGGCGCTTCATTGACATCTCTGGAGATGCTTGATCTGTATCTGGTAGACATCTCGAGTTCTACTTCTGATGACCATTGAGCCTCTCTATCTGATACAGGCTACAGTTATTAACTAATGGAACTGAACTTGCACAACACGACACGGAGATGATTTTCCACAGTCTACTAAGACTCTACATTTGACATGTCGACAACAGAATCATTTTCTCCACAGAATATTCACAAACATACATCCCACTGTCTACACATTCTATTATAAAAGAGCGGTATAATCTTTAGCCGTTGCTCTGTTAACGAGGACTAGGTCCAACACCGAACGAATTCCAAATCTAACTGACTCTACCATGGCGTTCTGTTCTCGCACAAAACGTCCAGCCTGCTTTTTCACGTTTTTGTGACCAATGTCGTGATAGATCACTTCGCATGGTCTCCTTCTGTCGACCGCGCTTGTTACAACAATGCCATGTTCCAAAACTGAATCAACTGGACCATGGTTTGGAACATGGCACTAGGAGTATGACAGGGGTGTGTTTTGTCACCGAATCTCTCCTCTCTATTTTTTTCCCGCATATCCTTTACAGGACATCGCTGTCAACATCAGCATCTTTCAGCTGATTGTTGATTTCTTGGCAAGATTACGCTCAGTAGTTTGCCATTGCTTTCTGAGCGACCGGCTCAAAAACCCCGTAATTTACCAACGCAGAGCTATAGTGAAGTAATATTCAGGGCGATCAAAGGGAAGCCAGGAATACTAATCGGGGGTTAAACATCGGTTGAAAATTCAATAGATCTGCAAGCACGTCTGGACATTTTAGTTGTAACAGAGATTGCAAAAAAGTTGAATATAAAGAAAACAGAAACAATGGTTAAGCTATATCAAATAATAACGTGACACCAAAATGTGAGATAACAATAGAAGGAAAAATGGAAACATTTAAAAATACTAGGGACAATTATAGCATCATATGGAGCATGCACAACAGCGATTAAGAGCAGCATATAACAAGATGGTAGGGCACATGATGATGATGAATGCAAACATTTGTAAAGGAAGAAAGTGAATATATAATAAATTGAAATATTTCAGAATATGTAAAGATCTGTCAGTGCCTGTAAATATCTATAAGAAGACAACGATCGCTATCCCTAATGTGATGCTGACATTATAATGATTATGCATGTCCACGGGTGTTGTGTGCTGGTCAATTTTCCTTCGTGAGGGAGCTCGTCCATGTTGCAAGCATGCTTAATTACTCCCTCAGCCTCGGTCAACCTTTAGCA
Organism: Cepaea nemoralis; assembly: GCA_014155875.1. NCBI lineage: Eukaryota > Metazoa > Mollusca > Gastropoda > Stylommatophora > Helicidae > Cepaea > Cepaea nemoralis. The sequence continues at coordinate 18,257 of JACEFZ010020765.1, forward strand.
GCCTCTAATGAGGCGCAATCCCTTTGTGTGGTTGATGGCACTGTGCAGGGGTTGGTTGTTGTCAACGGATGCTATCCTGTACTCCTTGACTTGTGCAACTTTATGGCTAGTGGCCAGTATTGGTACCTCAAGGATGTAACCCGGGCCTGGAAGAGCCAGTATATGTAAAGATCTGTCAGACACTTTCAGTATTTGTAAATATCTAACAGATGGTTTCAGTATATGTAAGATCAGTTAGAAAGAGGCAGTGTATGTAAAGATCTGTTAAAAAGAGTCAATTTAGGTACATTTCTGTCAGAAAGTTCTTATATGTAAAGATCTGTCAGAAAGAGCCAGTATATGCAAAGATCTGTCAGAAAGAGCCAGTATTTGCAAAGATCTGTCAGAAAAAGTCAGTACGTGCAAAGATCGGGAGCGGCGGTGGCCTAGTACACAGAAGATCACCTGCTGGCCCCGTGATGATGGGGTCGAATTAGAATTTTCGCTGATTTAAACAATAATAAAAATGATCTACACTGCCAGGCCGCCCCAGCATGAAATGGGTCCCAGAAAACGTCTTGAAGTATAGACATCCTTCGCGATCCTGAGCACATCTCTCCTGGAGTACTAGTTGTTTCATAACGATATTGGTTTAGCATCATATTCCTGAGCACATCTCTCCTGGAGTACTAGGTGTTTAATAACGATATTGGTTTAGCACCATATTCATGAGCACATCTCTCCTGGAGTACTAGTTGTTTCATAACGATATTGGTTTAGCACCATATTCCTGAGCACATCTCTCCTGGAGTACTAGTAGTTTCATAACGATATTGGTTTAGCACCATATTCCTGAGCACATCTCTCCTGGAGTACTAGTTGTTTCATAACGATATTGGTTTAGCACCATATTCCTGAGCACATCTCTCCTGGAGTACTAGTTGTTTCATAACGATATTGGTTTAGCACCATATTCCTGAGCACATCTCTCCTGAAGTACTAGTTGTTTCATAACGATATTGGTTTAGCACCATATTCATGAGCACATCTCTCCTGGAGTACTAGGTGTTTAATAACGATATTGGTTTAGCACCATATTCCTGAGCACATCTCTCCTGGAGTACTAGGTGTTTAATAACGATATTGGTTTAGCACCATATTTCTGAGCACATCTCTCCTGAAGTACTAGTTGTTTCATAACGATATTGGTTTAGCACCATATTCCTGAGCACATCTCTCCTGGAGTACTAGTTGTTTCATAACGATATTGGTTTAGCACCATATTCCTGAGCACATCTCTCCTGGAGTACTAGTTGTTTCATAACGATATTGGTTTAGCACCATATTCCTGAGCACATCTCTCCTGGAGTACTAGTTGTTTCATAACGATATTGGTTTAGCACCATATTCCTGAGCAAATCTCTCCTGGAGTACTAGTTGTTTCATAACGATATTGGTTTAGCACCATATTCCCAGTGCGCCTCAAGGCGCGGGAAAAGGTCCTCGACTTTGAGTTTACCTTTACAGAACCTACGCTTGTATTATGCAGCAGGAGTGTTGAAGGTCGTCTGCTGTTGCTAGACCATTGTAGCTACTTGGTTTTAGCTAAACCCTATTAGCTGGTCACTTTGGTGGTCCCGTGTAACTGATCCTCAGTAGGAGCAACGACGAAGTCAGTCCGTTGCAGCTAACTCACTGTGGTTGACCTTGTGCGGCCTGTCCAGGGTTCATGTGAGTGGATACAACCTGTCCAACAAAATGGGTTGGTTATTTGCGGACTGACCACGGTTCATGTTAGTGCGTTGGGGCAATGCTGCATGTCAAAGTTCCAACGGAGTAGATTGGCCTTGGCAACCTGTGCAGAGACCAAGGGATAATGTTGACTATGTACGGCCTGTCCAATTTCCAAGAGAATGAGTTGTTCATGAGTCTCTACAGTGTCCAAGAGAATGGGTTGTTCTTGTGCCGTCTGTCCAGTGTCCAAGAGAATGAGTTGTTCATGTGGGATGTGATCTGTCCAGTGTCCAAGAGAATGAGTTGTTCATGTGGGATGTGATCTGTTCAGTGTCCAAGAGAATGAGTTGTTCATGTGAAGTCTGATCTGTACAATGTCCAGGAGAATAGGTTGTTCATGTGCTGTCTGGTTTGTTCAATGTCCTAAAGAATGCGTTATTCATGTGCGGTATGTCCAATGTCCAGGGGAATAGGTTGTTCATGTCTGCCCAGTGTCCAAGAGAATGGGTTGTTTATGTGCGGTCTGTCCTTGATCCATGTGAGTAGGTTGCTTGTTGTTGAAGGTGGTAACATGTGTCACTCGTGCAACTAGGATTTCACATTTT
>JACEFZ010020766.1:0-25331 GCA_014155875.1 Cepaea nemoralis
AGAAACAAAAATGAATTGTCCGTGAATATGTCTAGCTTTGTCAATGATACCTTGTTGACGGTAAGTCTGTTAGTTGATACAGAAGCTAGTACAATACAATAATGTCACGACGACGACGGCGACGACGACGACGACGACGACGACGACGACGACGACGACGACCGACCACCACCACCACCACCACCACCACCACCACCACCACGACTACTACCACTACCCCACCCACCACCCACACCACACCACCACCACCACATCATCATCATCATCATCATCAACAACAACATCATCATCATCAACAACAACAGCATCATCATCATCATCATCATCATCTCAGCCCTGAGATTGGCAGTCAAGCTTCCTTATCTTCTGTGTGTATAATGTCTGCCTTGTGCCCCTCTCTGTAATCCCAAGGAGTCACCGTGGCGAAGTTATCACACCGCCTGCTTCGCTCCCCTAATCTTGTCGGTTCGATTCCGCCCTACGAGGTTCGGTTTACGGGTGCATGTTCTCGAACTCCTGGATTCGTTCTGTGGCATCGCTTTCGGCAGACCGCCCTTGCTTAAAAATACAGTACCGTGTGGGATAAAACCCGGTGCAATGAAGCCTTTCAAGAACACTGTTAACCGCTAATTGAAAGTATCTCAGCAATCAGTTGTGAATGGCGGCTAAAGAGGGTTGTTGTGTGGCTACTTCACACCGTAGACAAAGAATTAGAAAACACCCAACCGACTTTGAACAGGCATAAATCGTTGGCGTGCGTAGTTGTGGCCATATACTCCGCCAGGAGTCCTAAAGGTAGAAGAAGCAGAACTCTGCAATTATTCATCTATTCATGAGTGCTGTGTACATTGTTTATTTTTGATCAACATCTTCTACTTTGCCCAATAGTTTGAGATCTAGAATGTTATTTGGTGTTTATTTACATCTTATTAATAATAATAATACATTAGCAACAAAAGAGGGATTGTAGTAACATGCTTTTGTATGGATGTGAAACTTGGACAATATGCAGTCAAGCTGAAATACACTTGATGGCTACAGAAATGTGGTTTCTGAGGAAAATGCAAAGAGTATCATGGACAGATAGAAAAACCAATGACCAAGTTCTACAGGAGACATATGACAATCGTAGACTGATTAGAGAAATTAGACGAAGACAGTCAACAAGTTTTGGACATGTTATGAGAAGAAATAGACTAGAGAACTTATTGACAACTGGCAAGATCAAGGGGAACAGACCAAGAGGAAGACCGAGAGGAAAATACCTGGATGGCTTGGCCACGTGGCATGGACGAGACAGGAACACTGAGCTGATCCACGACTCTGGTGATCGAGTGAAATGGCGAGTCATGTCCGCCCACGCTTTCCGGCATGGCACATGATTGATTGATTGAGTAACATGCACTGTGGGATCGACACGGTGAGTAGTAATAGTTTTGTTTGGATATTCAACGGTGACAGGTGTAACGTTTCTTCTATTTGGGATCCACCCAGGTTCGTGAACGTGCGTCACACTTCTGAGAAATACAATCGAATCCACACTGGTCAGCATGGCCGAAAGAGTAAGATCGCCCGTTCTTAAACATCCAGTGTGCTGATGTCGAGGTTGCGGGTGAAACCGCCTACACTGAACTAAAATGTTGACTTCACATTCCTTACTTGGGACGTAAATTTAAGTTCCTCTGAACTCTGAGTGGGTTCGCTTGAAGGCGAGGGACACCCGTAATAGGGAAAGCTAACCACACGCAAAATTAGTGCAGTGCATTAGAAGTAATAGCATGTGTGAACTACGCTTGAGTTCAAAGCGGGCGAACGAAAAAAAAAAAACGACTATTGCAGTCTACTCCTTGAATTGTATTCTCCCCCCACCTTGCTCTACATTATTGATTTAACTGATGCATTTGTTTTCCCTTTTCCATGAAAGGGCTCAGGGTACGAGTTTGAGTGGAGTTCAGAAGTCCAGGGACTGATACTGACTTCAATTATGTTCTCCTTCTTTATGGGCCCGATTGTAATCACTATATTGACAGATCAACTGAACATCAAATGGGCCATGTCCCTAACTAACATGCTATCAACGGCACTGACATTTCTGTCACCACTAGCTGCCAGGACAAGTCCGTACTGTCTTGTAGCAACCAGGATACTCCTGGGTGTGCTCTTTGGTAAGTTGTCATCTGCTGGTAGTGTTGTCAGCCTTCTGATTACTGCAAGAAATACATATCAATAATGGCATAAGGAGAATTGGTTAATCACCCTTGGGCTGCTGGGGCCAATAATGGACGAGATGAATAATAACAATAATCTACCATGCATGTCGTAAAGGGCGACTGGGGGAGGGGGCGCTGGTCACCTCACCAAGTAGAAAACTTTAGTCGCAAAGGTAAAACAGACATTAGCACATCTACAAAGGGCTTACTGTAATTTGACTCAGGACCAATGCTCATATGGGTGATACAATGAAAAAAGAAGAAGAGGAAGCATAAGAAAATGTTTTTAACACAAGTATGCTACAAGTTTCAGAGTTGTATCGAGAGTTAGTGAGTCAGACGGTAGCATCATAATGAAGTCTACTTACACACATCACAACACCATTACATTTAAAGGCGACAAAACATCAATGATATTCGATATGAGAGGAATCGCCATTGAGGGAAGATAATATCAATAACATTAGATATGCAGACGATACAGAATGATTGCAGGCAACGAACAGAACCTGTAAACATTTAGTTGTTGTTGTTGTTTATTGTTTTGCGTATCATATTTACAGGACACCAATATCCGAGGCGAAGGAGGCACGGGCGCGATTCGTTAATCCTGTATATCCGCTTTCTAAACACAGCGGTGCTGTGTTTTTTTTCGAAAAGTGTTTCACGAACAGCCAAAAGGCGGGGTTGACTGCTACGTCCTGTGAAGGATATGCAACTATTTTTTTTTAAATTTACAGGACATTGCAGTCAACACCAGCATTTTTCAGCTGCTGTTGATGTCTTGGTAAGTTTTACGTTCAGTAGTTTGCCATTGCTTTCTGAACGCCTGGCTCACATACCTTTCCGCAAGAAACCAACGCGACGTGATCCGAAACATTTAGTAGATGCAGTTATTTTACACAGTGAACAGCTGGGGTTACAATTAAATTGTAAGAAGACAGAGATAATTTTCATCTCTAAGAAGAAAGTAATTGCAATGAGAAAAAGAGTGTTGAATACTACAAAGAATCTGTACTTTTGTATGGATATAAAACCCGGACAATGAGCAGACAAGCTGAAAAAACATGTATTGGCAGTGGAAATGTGGTTTCTGAAGAAAATGCAAAGACAATCACAGACAGACAGAAACACCAACGAACAGGTTCGACAAGAAACAAATGCAAGCCGTAAATTGATGAGAGATATTTGACGCAGACAGTGAAGATTTTTTGGCAAGATTTTGGGGACAAGAGCAGGAGAAGGCATAGAGGTAAATATCTAGGTTGCTTGGCCACATGGCTTAATTGAAGCAAAAACACAGAACTCATCCAAGACTCTGGTGATCGTGTGTGATAGCGAAACATGACCGTCCATGCTTGTAAGCACGACACAAGATGATACTGAATTCTAATTGTACATTGTTGTTCGCGCGCGCACATGTGTGTGTGTGTGTTGTGTGTGTGTGTGTGTGTGTGTGTGTGTGTGTGTGTGTGTGTGTGTGTTGTATGCATTCTTTATTTGTACATGTGCGTTTGTACGTGAGAGATTAATGCTTTTCAGGCCACTAAGTAGTCTGCGCTGGCCAGTATTGTACCATGGCTGATATATTTCCAAAGACAAAACGAAACCGTTGAATATCGATACAAGACACACAGGAGGGATGTGGTAAGGTAGCGACTAGCCGTTCGCTCGCCTCTTCGGTAGTCATATGTTCAAATCTGCATCGGGGCGAATTGTAACAATGTATCTGGGCTTCTAGGTCATCCCAGCCCAAACTGTGTACCAACAAACTGTGTACCAACAAAGTGTACCAACAAACTGTGTACCAGCAAAGTGTACCAACAAACTGTGTACCAACAAAGAGTACCAACAAACTGTGTACCAACAAAGTTTGTACCAACAAACTGTGTACCAACAAACTGTGTATCAACAATCTGTGTACCAACAAACTATACCAACAAACTGTGTACCAACAGTGTACCAACAATCTGTGTACCAACAAACTGTGTACCAACAAATGCATAGAGAAGTAAAGGCGGTCTGAGGGGTATTGCTTACATCACCCAGCGAGTGTCGTCTGGTCTGGGGGATATTGCTTACATCACCCAGCGAGTGCCGTCTGGTCTGGGGCATATTGCTTACATCACCCAGCGAGTGCCCTCTGGTCTGGGGGATTTTTTTACATCACCCAGCGAGTGCCGTCTGGTCTGGGGGATATTGCTTACATCACCCAGCGAGTGCCGTCTGTTCTGGGGGATATTGCTTACATCACCCAGCAAGTGTCATCTGTCCTATCCAAATACGGGCCTAACACCATAAACCCAATGTTCTTTTCAATGTGTAAAACACAAATCTTTATTTTTACTTATTTTGCTAAGAAATGTATACGTTAGTTAGCAATAATATGGCCATCAATTAAAACAAAATATAATGTTATCACCATTATCCTCTAGATTATTTTTTTCACCTTTGTTGTTAAACTTCTGATTATTTGTTAGTTATTAATCGTCAGGTTAATGAACTGAATTGTAACATCGTGCGTTCGCTTAACTATTCTGTGTTCATACCTGTTTAATCGATTACCAACCATTGTCCCAATATTTAACAAGGTACCATCCTGGAACTCTACCTGAAATTCGATATAAGCTATCAAGCATGTGCACGAGCCGTTAACGTTTTGATGAACCTTAAAGTGATTCACGAGTTCCTAAAGCCTGGCAGATGAGGTGACACTTGTAACAGTGCCTTACCTGGTTCACAATAGGAAATACAAACCGTTAGGTATTCAAAAAAAATAACTACTACCAAAAAATGAGGCATAATAAACACGGAAAAAGTGCCAAATAAGAAACCGTTGGCCAAAGGTGTGCAAACGGTCAGATACTTTTAACAGTTGCATTGGACTCAACTTTTGTAGAAAACGAGCACCTTTCAAAACTGAACTGAACTCAAATTTTGTGCCTTCTTGACAACGAAGGAGTTGTGGTTTAATATTATTTTATAATTTTATGTTTTTTTTTCTTTAGATCTATTTGTGTTGTCCCGTCCCTGATGAAGATTTATATAATCGAAACGTCTTTTGGTGTGTCGTAAAATATTTATTTGTATTTTATTATCATATGTTACTTCCACCCCCCCCCCCCCCCCCCCCCCCCTCTTGTTTGGGGATTTTCACTCTGTGATTTATGTTCACCATTATGGAGTCATTGTAAGGTACACTGTGTTCGTGTTTAGTATCTCTCACATCTTCACAAGAGCTATGGATACCAAAATATTTGCATTTCCTATTGTTAAATCCCGCTGCAGCCTTTGCTTCTCTTACCTGGTTCACAACACGTTCACTAACACATTGTTTTGAAATGAAGAGAACCACGGTGGCATATTAGTTAGTGCAGTTGCTTATCAAGACAAGGGTTATGTGTAATCCCAAACAGAGGTTAGAAACTCTTGAAATTGATGTTGTCAAAAACCCATTTGGGAAGGCATCATCAGATTCCCTTTTCCCAAAACCACACAAAAAACTTGCAAGTCGTGTGAAGGAAAAAAATGGTACATTTTTTTTGCCGGGTTTGGGTCTTTACAAGCATATAACAGTCGCTATAAACCACAAAACAAAGCCCCAGAAATTTCCTATCACTAGTTTTTTTAAAACTCTAAAGCTATTTCCCACTTTTTTGGCTACACAAAAAATCCCATCAACCCTAAGCGAGGGGGCTTGCTACAAAGTCAGTCCCCCGTCTGACTTTCTTTCTCGCGTGGCTAACAGCACGCGGAAGGACCTTGAAGTGTCCTTTGGCTTTTTTTGCGTGCCGTTACACCTGGCACGCTTACATTAGCTGTCTCTTGTGAGTGGCAATCGTGGCTATTATGTAGGGGATTCTGTCGTGACCAGAGTGCTAACTATCCGGCCCAACGTCTCCGGTCTCATGAGAAACTATTTAATAGTTCCCCATTCTATCACCTCCCCTCCCCTTATATCGGGGCACTGTATCACCTCTATTCTACTTGGGGTTGACCACTCTTCCCGTTGGTGTTCTATCTTGAGGCAGACCTCCGGCCCTTATGTTCCAGTCTTTGACACACACCCTCCCCCCCTGTGTTGCGTCATCAACTTTGAGTCTTTGGTTGTGACGCAAGAGGTGTCTAAAAATTAGTGTATCTAATTTTTGTCAAAGACTAGATAACCTGGCTTTGGGCAACCCCATAGCTTCTACGACTATTGTCACAATGTAGTATCACTTTACTTGGCTACTGGCAATGGGCACAAACTTGTCTGGTTGGCGTGAGCCCTATTCTCAATCGCAATTTTATATTAATTAGAGGTATGTCTGAACCGGACCGTTGTCTTATAAGACCTGCCCTCCATAGTAAATTAACTTACTTACCCATACAAAGTTGACTTTCTTAGGGTCAACACAGAATTGCTTCATGTCCCCCATATAATATTAAACAACCTTTACCCAAGCTGTGTGCGACAGGCTTTACCTATCTCGTTCCGCGTGTAAAGTTATATTTCATTGTTAAGTTGTGTTTCGTTGTCATTATGTCTCCTGATCCGGAGTTTTCCCTTTGATCTATAAAATATGTATGCATTTATATGTTTGTTTTTCTGGTTGTTTGTGTGTTTGGGTGTGTTTAAATACTATAATCTAACTTCTAACATGTGTATCTATCTATCATGTGTATGAAAGTTAGTTTTCAAGCGCCAAAATTTTGGTTGAATGTGGTCAAAAACAAGTGTATAACACTAATTAGTGACTACATTTCCGTTTATGAGACTTAAAATATTTTTTCTAAGATCTAAACTAAGCTACACAAAACACATTCATCACAGCACATTTTAACATTGAAAGCAAACTTTTGACGCAGACAAAAAATAAAAAAGTCGCGTTGAGCGGCAGAAACACCCCGCTGATCAATCCCTCTCTTGTATAATTTACATTCGCTCTCACTTTCACATTTCTGTCACACTCTTTCACCTTTCCCCAAATTTTTAAAAAACCCCCGGAGGACACTGAAAAAGTTTGGCACATTTTGAGAAGTTGAGCCAATGACTGTGCGAAAATCGCTGCACGAGCCCATGTATATGCAACATATTTACAAGTAAGAGCAAGGGTTGAGGGTTTTATACCCTGGTATTTGACCAACTATTTTTACTGTAATAATACTCTAACTACTGACTAATACTACTTCTAAAATGTGTATTTAATGTGTAACTATTTTAATCTTTTTTGCCACATTAATCCTAAGATATGCTTAAATTAACCCTAATATTTATCTAATTTAAGGGATGTAATCTAATTATTTAAAAATGGCTTTGATGTGAGATGAGTTATGTACCTTTCTGAAATGGGTAATCGGAAATGTAAAATTATAACTAATTTTTTTAATGCAAAAAAAAAATATTGACTGATATTCTTTTCTAAATGGTGTAAATGAGTATGTTTAATTGTCTAATATTTATATCCTATTATGGTGTAAATTAATCATAATATACCTGAACACGTTTGTTAAATGGAGGTTCATTAAGATGGAATGACTCAATTGACAATGAAACAAAGTGGAATGTAATAAACTAAATGGTACTATTCCTATCTAACCTACTATCTATTCTACTTTTTAAAGGGAAGTAAGTGGGTAAAATAATGATTTATGTAAACTACTAAAAAAAATGAAAACTATTTTATTTCCTAACTCTAAAAAGTAAATTAAAGTTACCTAATCTACATATAATGTATCACTATTAAATATTATAATACATATCACAATAAGTATTTATATACATAGTATTCCAATACCCCAGTTAGTTGTTGCCCCCCAAAGTTCAGAAATTGCTTTCATTTGGGATATTTAAATTTCACTTGTCCTGGGTATATTAAATACATTACACAGTAAAACTGTGTCTATGGGTATGGCACCTGTAGAGTTCGCTTGTGTCGTAGAGCAGTATTTTTTTGTCTGATTTATGGACTGTTCGACACTGTTTTTCTCTGCTTAAAACAAATGATTCACCGGAAAAACGTTGGAGCTTAGTAAATAACGAGCTGTTCCAGTTCACCGGTGATATATTTGTTTTCGGAGCCAGTTCTTCTTTTGTGTCAGGACACATGGTAGATCACTGTTCTTTTGTACATAGTTTAGCATACAATGTCTATGTATTCATACAAATTTTACATAGAATATTATACTGTACTACTTAACAATTATTACTCTACATACTTATGTGGAATCTCTGGTATTTCTACCTCAGATGGTCGACTAAGGTATCACCAGAAGTTGTCCTTCCCTTAATATGCTCTATACTAAAGTATAGTTTTGTAAATAAAACGACCCCCTGTATATCCGGTCATTCCGATGCACACCACTTTGTATGACCGTGATGGGGAGTTTTCAGTCTGGACAATGAAATGAAACACCGCCAGAAATCGATGGAGCTTCCTCACCGCATAGTGACGCTTAGGGCTTTAAAATTGATATGGAATATCTGGACTCAGCAGGTGTGATCTTACGGGTCACGTAGCAAATCGGGGGAAGATGCCATCATAAAATTGGCCTAGTACGCAGCGATGGAGATTCTGCTGGCATCTGTCCTAAAAAATAAAAAGAGCCTAGGATTAGGCAAGCGGAGGATTGGTACATTACTAAACAGGATTTTCAATTTTGACAATGCAGAAATTAAATAATGCATCTTTTACATCTAATTTACAGATGCTTTTTAAAAAATTGGGAAAAAACATTGTAATTCCGTAAATTTGGTATGAATTTGCTATAGTAATTTATAACCCCCAAAAAGGGTTTTACCTGCTTCTTTGTGGTGGCATGGTCAGGTTTATAAATTTTTTTAATAATTCTATTGTCAGCCTTAAGTTTACCTTGTGAAATGACATGACCCAAAAAGTCAATTTCTTTTAGGCCCAATTCAACTTTGCTCGGTTGACAGTGGACCGAAGAGTCGCAACCTATCAAAGACATGTCTCAGTTTTAGTAAGTGTGTTGTCCAGTCATCAGTATGGACACATATATCATCTATAAAGTCACTTTATTCGTCACTCCATGCAGAGATCTCTAGTTAAGCGTACGAAAGTGGCAGGGGCATTTCGAAGTCCGAAAGGAGAAAACGCCACTCGTAAAGACCTAAAGGAGTTGAAAAAACAGTAAGATGAATGGATTGAGTCTGCATATTGTTGTAGCTCTTTACCTGTGTATTGTAACTCTTTACCAGCTTTTATAAAATCACTTAAAGTCGCCATGTTATTTGGTAATTGGCTAGCGTTGACCTACACTGAATTGTTTATTCACTTATTTTTCTTTGATAGGTTTATGGTTTTTTAATATCTGAGCACTGCAAAATTTTACTCTTTGTTTAACCTGAAAAATTTAATCCTGAAAAAACAGAGCCAAAAAGATACTAATGCATACAAGTGAAAAAGAGGGGCACTATTAACCCATTGCATGTGTAACAGAAGTAGAGTAGGGGATGGGAAAAGGCTACGGCACGATTGAGCATCGGAGGAGAATGGGGAGGGATGCTCAAGTCGTGACGTAGTTGGTTGTCAGGGGGCAGTCAACATCCCGCCTTAGAACTGGGAAGAAGCCATGTTGTCATCGTGAAGAAAATAAACAGTCTTTGAATAAAAACCCAGTCTTTGTTGGTTCTGTACTCTGGTACAAGGACTAATTATGGAGCCTACGACCGAGGATTTGAGCCTGGTATAATCCGGTCTACAGAGAAACAACGCGAAGTCATGCCTGTATACTATGTAACATCGCGGAGGTCAAAAATTGAGAAGATGATCCTTGCTCCGTTTGTCTAAATCGCCAGCAACAATTTCGGCGCGCTTTTAAACCAGCTTTGAACGTAACAAGGCGCAGTGGGAAAGATGGCCAATAAGTAAGTTATCTGTGAATACAGCGACCAAAAGCCCGGCCAGGGGCTGGTTGTCTGTAAGTCTTTTTCAAGACTTGAGATAACAAATAAATTGGCGTCAAGAGAAGAGTGAAAACCAAACCAACTTGCCATAACGAGTGGCAGCGCCTGCAAACACCATCATAACGACTCCTCTTGGTCATTACTCTGCTGAATATGTCAAGTTCAAGTCAGTGAATCAATATCTCGAACGAGGAGTGTGCTGAAAGTCGGCTCAGTTTGATCAGGTCTTGAGCAAACAGAACTTTGGCAAAAGGGCAATCCAGAAATCCAGTCGTCTGATCGTTGAGTCAGATGAGCTATTCCAAGAACTTTCAATAAGACAATCAACGTTCAGCCTCAATGTTAATAGGTTTTCGTTCTGGAACGGCTAACAAATAGAAAAACGAACGTTGATCTAGCCGTTCACTTTTCCATTGTCCACCTCAAGGGCTTGGTATAGCCGTCACTTTTCATTGTCCACACCAAGAGGCTTGGTAGAGCGTCGCTTTGATGGGTACAAACTCAAGGAGGCTTGGTATAGCCGCCGGTTTTGAATTGTTCACCTCCAAGAACGCTTGTCATAGCCGCAAGTTTTGCATTTTTTACCTCAAGAGGCTTACCCAAGCCGTTGCCTGAACTTTATCGTTTTCAAGGGGCTTACCATAGGCTGTTGCCTGGAATTATCGCTTCCAAAGGGCTTACCATAGCCTGATTTTTGCCATTTTCAAGAGGTTTGTCCAAGCCGCCACCTGCGTTGTCGTTTGTTTCAACGGGCTACCAAAGCCGCTGCCATACATCGTTGTTTCGGACTGCTCTTGATCGCTGTCTGATCGATTTGAAGCCTACTGTCGGGAAGTGCTGCTCTTTGATCGCTGTCTGATCGTTTTGAAACTTGCTGTCGGAAAGTGCTGCTCTTTGATCGTTCAAAAACTGAGACACCCACTGCTCTAGGACTTCACAAACTGGAACAAATACTTGTGAACTGAACGGATAACGCAAAGGAAGCAAGTATGGAACAATATTGATTTAATTAAGTAAGTAAAATTATAATTGACATATAAAATTGACATATAAATTTTCGTGTTATAATAATTAACTTGGAATTGAATAAGATTATTATTACATTAATATAGTGATATATATTGCAATTTTGTGTTGTACGGGGGTATTTCATATTTCAGATCTACAATATGGAGGCCCTAGATATTTCGTTAGGACAGGTACTTGGTAGGTGTAAGTAGCAAAGTTAGACTACAATACTAAAACAGCATCTTGTTTGGTTCATAATAGTGTATAGTGGATTGGATTACATTGCCGAACATTGTCAACATACAACATACTGGATAAATATGAATAAGGAATTAGGACGCGTGACTGCATGGTTACAGGAATTGAAAGTAGCGGTCGATGAGGTTAATAATTTTGTAGAAAGGTTAAGAAGAAGAACAAATGGATTAGAGACCTATAGATTTAATGTACAGTGCAACGGAGTAGGAGGGAATAACAGGAGACAGCCAGTACTTAATGAAGACAGAAGACGATATGATTCCATGTATGCGGCTTGGTTACGATGAACCAGGACCCAATATCTATAAAGTAGAGGATGGTGAAAGGAGAAGTAATTATGGAATGTCGGACTTGTATAAGTGGCATAGATACAAAAATGGGCGTGAGAGAAACCTTTCAAAGAAATCATGGGGTTGGCCCTCTCACAGTGCAACTGCTAGAAAAAGACGTGACGACTGGTTGGAGCAAAGGCAAAGACAATATCTAAACTCAGGTGTAAGAGACAGAGTTGAACCTGTAAATAAAATTACAAACTAATCCTAAATGGTTGCGAATGTGACTAGTAGACAGGAAAAGAAGACGACGGTATTAGTAAAGAAAAGAAACCGAGAGACACAGACGCAGGCAGGTAATACGATAGAAAATAGTACACAGACTCAGGTAGATACAGTAGAGAAAAAGGTCCAGGTACAACCAGCCGGCAAGATAACAAAGGGAAGTCAAACTGACTTAATAGAACTCAGTCAAAATCAACTCATTTGACTAAGGGAGACAAGGTTGAAGTTAAGAAAGATAGACAGATGAGAACCAAGGACGAAAGAAAGCAAAAGAGGAAAAGTATTGAAGAAAGGAATAGTAGTATGATAGTAAATAGAGGTACTGCCGTGTCAAGTTCCTCAGGAATAGACATGAAACTAATTCCCAAATGGTGTAGGAATATTAGCTGTCAGAGTTCAGATTACGGAGAAGATATCCTACCGCCGCATATTATAGTGATGCTGAAACAGATATAAATACTGATGATTCGAGAGAATGAAGAATTGCACTACGAGCAGATCCTGAATCGAAGCGGGATGTTCCCTCATACGGTGTAGTTACTGGTAGACAGACGGACAGAGTTTTGGATAATGACTCTTTAGAAATAGATACCAGTTTATATGACAAGAAAGTAGGGAAGGTTAAGGGACGAAGACCAAGAAAGAGAAAGAAAGTCAGACGTTCTAAAGGCGACTATGGGAATGGAATCGACGTGGCTGCGGTGAACTACTACTATGAATCTGATGAGGGAACTATTGTTCAGTGTGTCATCTGAAGACGAAATGGGGAAGGTACAAACGTTACGTAAGGTATATAGGAAACAGTGAGCAGACCGACGCAAATAAAGAAATAGAAAGAAAACATGTAAGAAGAAGAATAGTGATAGACAGATAGCGGGAATTTACTCCTCGACAACAGAAGATAACATAAGAAAACTCAGAGAATTAAGACCTGAGTACTTTAACAGGTTGACAACAGATAGTGATGATGACATAATAAGAGAAAGACGGGTTAATGTATTGAGAGACAATGAAATATTTAACTTGGACACACTCTATAACGGTTAAAATTCCTAGGGGGAAGAAGGAAAATGAAATAGTTTTGGATTATGAGAAGAACTGCGGTTTGAGCATATAGGTATATGAGCTGTCTAAAATAGGCAGATGAATTTTTTGGTGTAGCATGGTACAGGGTATGCGATGGTGTTGTTGAGGATAGTGAAGTACGGCAAATGATATTCCACGTGGATCACGTAATACAGGATATCGTGTGTTTGGTTGTGATGTAGGGAGAGTAAACTAGGTAAAAATACTCCTTTGTCCAGAATGGAGAGTTAATCAGCTTGACTGATGTATAACTGGTGTAAGTAAAATAGAGTAGATTCAGCACAGAATTAGTAGAGGATGAAGGTTCGTACTAGAAATGGTTCGACTCAGAGCTGTGACGTGATGTCTGAGATAGTTTTGCTTGTTGGTTTGAGAAGAAAGAATAGTATGGTTGACAGGTGAATCGAGAGTGTCTGGTGAGGAGATATAGGTTGAGGAGGAATTGAGTATCCTGGGTGTAAAATAGCCAGTTGAACGCGAGAATATTAAGAGTAAAAGACTGTAGAAGTTGATGCTTAAAGAATACGAGCTGATTAAGTCTGAGAAAGTTGTTGTGTGGAGAAGTATAGAATGATAGTTACGAGATTAGTGACCTGTTGGAATGAAGTTTGTTTGAGAGATAGTTGATAGTGCTGTAAATGAGATATAAGAAAGCAGTGAATTGAGAAAGTCCTCTGGAATAATTCGTCTAGGTTGTGCGTTGTTCATACGTGAGTATAACTGTAGTCAGACAGCTGTTCGTCGTGATGAAGGAAGCAGGAGAGAGGGTGTGGTGACGTCGCCTAAGTGAAATACATAGATAAAATGTAAGAGTGGCGTTGATATGTCTTATGTCAATGTGTGTAGAGGAGATCAATACGTGTAGATTGTGGTGAGTGATTGCGGGAATGTTGGGGTGGCGTCAAAGTTTTTTTTTGTAGTAATAGTATGGAGATTTAGGTTGTCGCGATGCGAGAGTAGTCGTGAGATGAGAGCGAGGTTGTGTATCATAGTCCGTATGAAATGAGAAGGTGGTTGATAAGTGACTTTAAAAAAGTGGGAAAATAGAGTATGCGAAAATCGAGAGATAGAAAGAAAAAGATTTGGGGAATTGTGATGTCTTTTCGTAGAAAATCTGACGTTGGAAGGAAAATTTTGGAAGTTATATGACGAAAACGGAGTTAACATTCTGAATGATGTTTCATAAAAAATGTTTAGTATTTTTAAAAGGAACGAGAAAAAAAAAGGTCCCGCTGTCAGTTATAAGTGGCGTGGGTTGCAGTTCTGAAAGAATTCCGATAATAAGAGTGAAAGATACGGAGGTAAACAGGTTTTGTAAAAAGAATGTTGGAGAACGTGTTCCGAGGAGGGTGACCGGGTTTTTATCGTCACGATGCAAGAGTGCTAGGAAAGACTTGAGGATAGGTTTGAGTAGTCGTGGTGAATGTTAGAAAGAAGATTTCGTTTGTAATTGCGTCGGGTAGACGAGAAAATTAGAAGTAGAATTAGTTGTTTTTTGGGGAGAGGTCTATAGTAAATAGACAAGTTCTGTTGATGGGAGTAGGATGGTGGAGATACTGTAGTTAACAGTAATGATTAGGAACTGGTAGTGATGTTTGGTTAAATCCCCAAAGGGGAAAAAATTGGTGTGCCGAGCCACAAATTTAAAGGGAATTTGATGATGGCTGGTACATTGAGATGACATTGGAAAATCGACCAAATTAATAGAATAAATGAGTCGCCTGTAGTTTACAGTGCTTGCTTAAAAGGATATTTTAGATGTTATGATGTATTAGGAGTTAGAAACTGGGAAAAGATAGAAAATTGTGAGGGGAGATAATCAATGTTTGACTTCCAGAAAAAGGAACGGTCAGTTGTTGAGTAGTGATTTTGGTTGAGGGGAACAAGTATTGTTCCGCGTTAAGATGATCTGTAGATAACAGATATATATATGTATATGCATATACGTATTTTGGCATTAATGCTTGGCATTGAGTTGTTTTGTTTTATAACAAAATATGTATGAATTGTAGGAATAAATATGTGTTACAGTGATTCATATAGGAGGCCAATGAGGATGAGCCACTGTACGTAGTAATTTGAAGGGAGTTATATATATATATATATTTTTTTTTGAAAACCTTCTCTTTAGCGAGAAGACAGTTGTTTTATTGAGTCTGAGTTTTAATGCCTCATATATAGTAAGTTTTTTTGCTTGATTTGGTCCTGTAAAATGATTGTTATTATTTTAGAATAGGGTTATTGTGTTCTTAGACTTTTGTGTACAAACTATTGGTCCGTAAAAGAGACCAGTAGTATTTAGTAAAAATAGATTAGGATGTATGTTGTATTATTTTAATCATCATCACCATCATCATCACCATCATCATCACCATCATCATCATACCTTAAATTGAGATGAGGGGAAACATAAATGATGTTATAAAAATTTTGGGGGGGGGGGGCATGAAATCCTGTTGTGATTTTATTTCGCTGTTTTGTATGTTAAATAGTAGTTAATCAAGTTATGTTTAATTTACAGGGTTTTGTCTAGAATAAAGAAAATACAGGGGGCTTTAATTAGGACCCTTCGTTCAGAAAAGAGGTAATAAAACTACTGAGAGTTAAGAGAGAGACACATTCTCTTTGTGAAGAATAAGTTCATGGGTATTAGATTGCTGTGATAGTCAGCATAATGAGGTTGATATGGCTATGAAGTGTTGGAAACATAAGACGGGGTTACTACACAAGTAAAATGGTTAGGGGAAAGTTTAGAGATACACTAAAATCAGCATTAATTAGAAAAATATGGGATTGGAGGCCATATGGGAGAAGAAAAGATTAATGAATACAGCAGTAGAGTAAATTAAGGGAAAGTTTTGAACATAGTTTCCGTGGGGTCAGAAGAGCCATGATATACACGAGGTTGCTGGGTTATAGAAGAATAAGAAAATTACCCCAGACGAAGAGTAAACATGAATTGGATCCATGTTTGATTAGACACTGTAGATAACAGTACAATAGTAAAGGGGTGTAAGTGTGTTAATGAGAAATGAACATAGTGGAGACATAATGACATGGGGTTTTTGAGAGTCCGTAATATATGGACTGAGATAAAGTCGATTGCAAGTAGTCACAGACAGGAGTTAGGAGTAGTGTAAGGTTGCTGTTGATAACGGCATAAGTGGAGGTTTTAGTAGATATGCCCATAAGAAATGGACATTAAGAGAGAATATTTGACTGAGATATAGGAGAAGATTAGTTATGCGAGGTGATGAGGTTATGTGAGGTGATGTGTATAATGTTGGAGGAGGTCTGAAGGGATAATAGACCTTTTTAATTGTGTCCTCGGGATATGTTTTGTGGTGACATTACAATGAGAGGTTGAAGTAAGGTTCAGAGACATAAAAGTAGTAGTGTCTGTAATATATAGACAATTGGAAGCAAATAATGTTTTTTGATGCTGTAGATAGCAGCGTAAACGTTTACCATAATGATTGGTACTGTAGGAGATATAAGTTATTTTAGACTTTATTACAGTAAAGTCTCAAATGACATAGGAGGGGTAAAGGAGTATGGTTTGGTAAAGGGGGTGTGTGATTTAGCTGAGTGTGGTCTTTGTGTGGAAGAGTTCTACTGCTTCTTGCCACTAAAGGGAGTTGGTATCAGCGTTTGAAATTGTAAGCGGATTGCTTATGAAGTGGAAAATTAATTATAATTACATTATGATGTATTGTATAAAGTTGAGATTTAAATGTTATTAAAATATGTTATGTTTGTTTGAAGAGCCAGAAACGAAGAAGAAGTGAAGTGATATATAGCAGGGGAAAGAGGGAATAGAGTAAGGGGATTAGGAGTAAAGATTTTTCCTTTGCAAGGAAAATTCTTTAATTAACATGGGGAGGTGTAACAGAAGTAGAGTAGGGGATGGGAAAAGGCTACGGCACGATTGAGCATCGGAGGAGAATGGGGAGGGATGCTCAAGTCGTGACGTAGTTGGTTGTCAGGGGGCAGTCAACATCCCGCCTTAGAACTGGGAAGAAGCCATGTTGTCATCGTGAAGAAAATAAACAGTCTTTGAATAAAAACCCAGTCTTTGTTGGTTCTGTACTCTGGTACACATGCCAAATATATTGAGTATACTCAACTTAATGTTCCCGAGAATGAGGAACACACTCTGGTAACACGGGTCACCTTCTTTGCCACTTCGGCTCAGACACGAGTTTTTTTAACTAGGTCACCTGTTTGGCACTTCGGCACACGCACGAATCTTCTAATCAGATGTTGTTCACCCTGGTTTACAGAGCAGCAACAATTAACAAATAGTAAATGACATATTAATCGACAATTGGATACAATTACAATGACATGCCCACGAACAAAACAGAATACAGTTTACTTAATATTAAATTGTCAATGTCCTGTCTTCGTTCTAACTTTTTATGCCTTTCGTCACTAACCTAATTTAATCTATGTAAGTGTTGTGCAGACCAAGTCTAATTTGCATGGCCAAAAGTAGTACCATCGTGACGGTAAACACAAGAAAAAGTACCCAAAAAAAATTCAATATCTGCTTTGAAATAAATAAAAATATATTAATATTGTTTCAATAAACAAATATATTCAATTATTAACTCAAATAAACAAATAATAGGTAATATAAAGCACCGATTCAGGCGGGCAGCAGCTTAACGATTTGTAAACATTCAGATGCTGAATGCCAATGGCGTGGAACAACCGCTTGTCAATCGTAACACGTCAGAGGCGCAGAGCTATTTTTAGCTTGCAAAAATCGATAATGTTGCTGGCTGTGTATCGCTCCGCCAAGAATCATTTTTGATAGTTATTCATAAATACATAAATAATTACATGAATAATTAAAGAAAATAATAATATCAATACTTACAACTTTGAAGAACACATGATTTAAGTATATAATATTTTACTAAACACAAATAAGCATTATTTCGTCACGATAGGCACAGTTTCGTTAGCAACTTGTCCTAGTTCTGCACACGTCAACCGTCACTGACACAAATTAAATTCACTACTTCACTATTTGTAACCTTAGTCTAGAGCCGTGGATGAGTGTATTAGCTTGGCTCTTTCGTCCAAGCCACACTTCTGACACCACATTAATCTTTGCCTGTCAACAACCCATGTGTAAGGCATCATCAGATTACTTCTCCCACACCACACAAGAAACTTGCAAGTCGTGTGAGAGGAAATAAATGGTACATTTTATTGCCGTTGGCTCTTTCCCAACATATAACAGTCGCTATCAAACCACACACAAAGCCACAGAATTGCCTATCACTAGTTTTCTAAACTCTAATGCTATTTCTATCTATTTGGCTACACAAAACTCCTATCAACCCTAAGCGAGGTGCTTGCTACAATGTCAGTCCCCAGTCTGACTTTCTTACTCGCGTGGCTACACAGCACGCGGAAGGACCTTGAAGTGTCCTTCGGCTTTTTGCTTGCCGTTACACCTGGCACGCTTACATTAGCTAGCTCTTGTTGAGTGGCAATCGTGGCTATTATGTAGGCGTGATTCTGTCGTGACCAGAGTGCTAACTATCCGGTCAACGTCTCCGTGTCTCATGAGAGAACTAGTTAATAGTCCCCCATTCTATCACCTACCCTGCCCTTATATCGGGGCACTGTATCACCTCTATTCTATTTGAGGTTGACCACTCTTCCCGGTGGTGTTCTATCTTGAGGCAGACCTCCGGCCCTTATGTTCCAGTCTTTGACAGATGTTTTGCCGAAAATGTTGAGAATTTTCTGGGAATTATTGGAAGGGAAAAGGGAAAGATGGCGATGAAAGGAGAGGGGTCATCACACTTCATGGTATTGTGACCTAATATATGTGAAGGTCTATTTCCCATCTACTGTAGTATCTTTAATGGGATTACATGACTTGGTTGGTATCTCCTCAGTAGAGTGATAACACAATCAAAGTATAGAGTTTCATGCTCTGGCCAGATGGTCGCAGACCGTGGTTCGTAAAGTAAAACGATGCGCGTCATTACGATAAATCTAGAAGAACATCATGACCGTAGACCACATTAACACTTTTGGGTGAGGAGAGAAAAAATTATGTTGCGCATCCATTACAGTCAATCCCAGCATGTTTTGCTGTTTGTGATCTCTTGGCAAGTTTACGTTCAGTAGTTTGCCAGTGTATTCTGAACGGCAGGCACCCATACCATTTCGTAAAAACCAAACGCAATGTGGTCTGTATGCAAATAACAATAAAGATAATGCTGATATTAATAACCGATATTATTATCTAGGGTGGAATCACTTTTGTGATCGGCGAGACCGTGGCCTGGTGGGCTCCACAAGATGAGCGGTTGACCATCATTGGCCTGGCGTACACAGGTACCAGACACGACTCAATGAGAGCCAGGTGTTGTTGTGTGTGTTTGTTCTTTAGTGTACACACTATACGAACAGGGTCTATCTAAACATTACGTTACCGTAATGTATATAGACTAGACTAGACTAGACTAGACTAGACTAGACTAGACAGACAGACAGACAGACAGACAGACAGACAGACAGACAGATAGGCAAACAGACAGACAAACAACAGACAGACAGATAGTCATATAGAAAGTTTGAAAGGGAGACATAATTACCACACACACACACACACACACACACACACACACACATATATATATATATATATATATATATATATATATATATAATATATAAGAGAGAGAGAGAGAGAGAGAGAGAGAGTGAGAGAGTGAGAGGGGAGGACAGAGAAAACAGAGAAGAGATTGCTAGACTTAGTGTTCAAACAAAGTACTTGGGTTTTTGAATAAAAAAAAACTATCGAAGTTGGTTATTACAAAAATAATGTGTATATTCAAATGCAACATCAAAATGATCAATTATGAGTATTTTTACGAATAACTGTTTTCTCTAATAGTAGGAATCAGAAATTGTGTGGGTGCGTGCTGTGTGTATGTGTGTGTGAGTGTGTGCGTGTGTGTGTGCTGTGTGTATGTGTGTGTGCGCGTGCGTGTGTGTGTGTGCGTGTGTGTGTGTTTATATGTGTGTGTTATTGCTCAAACATAGTTTCCCCCTGCCTGGCAACACACTTGGCCCACCTTTCCACTAGCATGCTGATGGCCTTTAGGAACAAATTTTTGAGTGTGGCCCTAAACACATGTTGTACCACCTTCTTTCTCTTGTTGTCTTCTGGAAGTCCCCGTGGTATATAGTTGTTGGGTGGTGTTTAATGATAGCTCCTTGTCACAGTACAAAAACTGGCACACTTTTCACTCTGGTTGATAACACCTGGCAAATGACTTCACAAACACACTCGTTTCAGTGCACCGAATAGTTATATTGGTAACACATGGTGATTCAGCTCGCGCACTGATCGGTGCTGGTCTCCAATTACTGTGTGACACTCCCAGACCTCGTTTACGTGCTAGGCAGTATGTCACCGGAGTTCCTACTTTCGTTTCGTCCCTGGCGTAATGGTCTTAATTATCATCTAACACTGTCAACGCTTGCTTGATTCCAAAGAGTAAATGGAAAACTTGTACATCTTACGTCTTCTTCCTGTATGAATACACAATAGTTAACACACTGTGCTGGTCTTTCGTGAACACGGCGTATCAGTGCCTACACTCCTCTTCACACGAACCGGTCTCCCTGGATTATCTTGACGGCTGTAGTGTCTGATTTACGTTTCTTCCAACTAGAAACTAATTGAATTTCTGTTTCAGTCAAACTCTGTAGATAGTATTGTTAATCTTAATCAACTGACTTCTTCTGCGTTAAATGATCAGTTGTCCCCCACCGAATGATTCTAAAAATCTATTCGCAGTTGACTTTCTGTCCCGTCACATGACTATGTAACCTGTCCCTTGTTAACGCTAACATAAACTGTCTTCGAGTTATGGTTTCCCGTAACTGGTATGTTAACTCTCTCCGTCCCTTGTTACCAGAGTTCATCAATCTTAATTCTTCTGTTAACCCAATGATAGCTTATTTTGGAACATGGCACCTGACCCCGCAAATGTTCTATCATACATAAACATAGAAAGACAGACAGACAGACAGATAGACAGACAGACAGACACAGACACACACACACACCACACCCACACCACGGGAAAAAGTGCTACATAGGGCCTGTACTTTTGTAAGGATAAGAAGCTTGGGCAATGAGCAGTCAAGCTAAAAAACATCTGATGGCTGTAGAAATGTTGTCTCTGAGGAGAATGCAAAGAATACCACGGACAGATGGAAAAACCAATGACCAAGTACTACAAGAAACAAATGAAAATCGTAAACTGATTAGAGAAATTAGTCGTAGACAGTCAACATTTTTTTGGACTTGTTATGAGAAGAAATCAAGTGAAGAACTTGGCGACAACTGGAAAGGATCGAGGGGGAAGAGAACAAGGGTAAGACAGAGAAGTCAATAGCTGGATGGCTTGGACCATGTGGATGAACGAGACAGAACACTGAGGATCCAGAATTTGGGGATCGAGTGAAATGGTGAATTACCGCCCCCCGCTTCCCCGGACGCACATAATGGATATATATATATATATACACACACACACACACACACTCAGACACTCAGATACATATACACGTAAATACACAAAGACATATACATAGGCACATAGATAAATAGGCACAGCTACACAGACACATAGATCCACAGATGTATGCATTGAGTGAACGTCCCCTTTAGTAAGAGAGAGAGAGAGAGAGAGAGAGAGAGAGAGGGCAGAGAGAGAAAGTGAGAGAGAGAGTGAGAGAGTGAAAGAGAGAGTAAAAAGTGAGAGGAGAGAGGGGGGGAGAGAGAAGGGGAGAATGAGAGAGTGAGAGAGAGAGTGGGGAGAGTGGGGAGGGGGGGGAGAAAGGGGGAGAGGGGGGAGTGAGAAGAGTGAAAGAGAGGGGAAAGGGGAGAGAGGGGGGAAAGGGGAGGGGGGAGAGAGAGGGTGGAGAGAGAGTGAGAGAGAGAGTGGGAGGGGGTGGAGAGAGGGGGGGGAGAGAGAGGGGAGAGAGAGAGGAGGGGAGAGGGTGAAAAGGGGGGAGAGAGGGGAGGATAGAGAGAGGGGAGAGAGTGGGGGGGAAAGGAGAGGAGATGAAGAGGTGGAGAGAGAAGGAGAGGGATTGGGAAGAGTGAGGAGAGAGTGAGAGAGAGATGAGAGAGAGAGAGAGAGAGGAGAGTGAGAGAGAGGAAGAGAGAAAGAGGAGAGAGAGAAGAGAGAGAGGAGAGAGAGAGAGAGAGAGAGAGAGAGAGAGAGAGAGGAAAGAGAGAGAAATTGAAATATTTGGGAATCATTTCGACATGCGTATGTCCTTTTAAGGATCACTGAGGGCGATGGCAGCAACCGGGTAGAGCAGACGTTGCTTTACTTAGTTCTTTCAGCAGCTAATAATTTCAGTCAACGAGTATGGTTTGGGGCTGCGGACAGTATCAAAGAATGAGACTGAAAGGTTGGGAAAGGATACAGAATGAGCCATGCGGGTGATCCTAGGGTGCGCAGAGGACACACCAATTATATGCATGAGGCATGTCCTTGCACTATTAACAGTTGCGGATAGGTACGGAGTTCTTCAAACCAAATCGTACCTGAGAGTCCCCACAGACAGGGAGCGATCACACCTTGCATGAAGCAATGATTATGGTCAAGGATCATATACTGAGAAGAGGCAGGTCCTGGACGGTTTAACCGATATATCTATAGCCAGGAGTGTGAATATTGGAAATATTATTCGTGAAAAAGAGTGGGTAAATGTACTGGAAGACATGTCGGACTGAGACTAGGTAATAGTAACACTGGTCGTGATTGCAGAGAATGGGCAACAGGCCGCACATGGTTTAAGGTGCAACAACTTATCCAGGGCAACACACATCAAGGTGACATAATGATCTACAACGATGGATCAGTTGTGAGAAACAGATGTAATGGCTGGGGTTCCATTGCGGACCCTTATGAACGATTCTTGAAAGATGAGAATCTGGCATTACGAGACTGCAAACTCCAGCATGGACAAGGAGATGAAAGCAGTGACAGTAGCCTTCAGATGGTTGGAGGGGACAGCTGCAACACACACTGTATTTATTACGGACTCATGTCGTATGTTTAGTAAGGTGAAGAAAGGTATGCTTCGCGTAGAATGGCTTGCCTCCCTGCAGGGGTCACAGATTGTTAGAATTGTATGGATTTTCTGCCCCGGCCATGTGGGAGTGCGGGGGACTGAACAGACGGATATGCTGGCAAGGAATACATCTCTCTGTGGTAGATTAGATGTTAAAGGTAGAGGTGGTCGGACGCCTGCGGGACCAGGTGTAGAAAGCGGTGGAAGACCAGGAGAACTTTCAATCAAATGGCAGTTGAAACGATTAGCAATATGACTCTTCGCTGGCTGTTGAACGAGGAGACGGAGCGCGTGTGGGAATGTCTTGAGTGCAGTGGTGTCGGTTCTTGGCCAAACTAAACTATAGATAGATACATAGACATACAGATGCATAGAAATATAGACACAGAGACATATTAGCACACAGACACACACATTCACACATAGAATAAATCGACACATAGATCCACAGACACACAGATATGCAAACACTAAGCCATAGACACACAGATACACGGACATACAGATACATGGACACATAGATGCACACACACACACACACACACATACATACATACACACACATATATATATATATATATATATATATATATATATATATATATATATATTGATGCCAGTTGGTAAACACTCTAGTTGTATTTGCTGACGTCGAAGACGTCGAGTGTTGTGTATTCTAATATTCATCAAACACTCTAGTTGTATTTGCTGACTTCGAAGATACCGAGTGTTGTGTATTCTAATATTCATCAAACACGCTTGGTATGTTTGCTGACTTCGAAGATACCGAGTGTTGTGTATTCTAATATTCATCAAACACTCTTGGTATGTTTGCTGACTTCGAAGATACCGAGTGTTGTGTATTCTAATTGTCATCAAACACTCTAATTGTGTTGGCTGACTTTGAAAATGCACTTTGTTAGGGTGCATTTGTGCCGCCAGCCCGGTCAATTAATGTGGAAATTTTGTTAAATTATAATTTATTGGTTTTCAGGTATTAATATTGGAAATGTTTTGTCCTCGTTTCTGAGCGGGTACCTCTGCTTGGTACCTCTGGATAACGGCTGGCCATTTATATTCTACACGTTTGGTAGGTACAACCGTCAGTACAAATATACTGAGTAATTTTAAAATATATTCCTACAAATTATGAACTGTATGACAAACGAGCGACTTATTTTCGATATCAATATCATCATCATGTGCCTTGCCGATAACCATGGGCGGTCACGATTCGCAATCCTATACGATCACCAGAGTCGTGGATCAGCTCTATGTTCTTGTCTCGACCATGCCGTGTGGTAAAGACATCCAGATATTTACTTCTCTACATTCCTCTTATTCTTTTTCCCTCAATCTTGCCGGTTGTCACAAATGAGGGCGTGACTAAAGCTCACACTCTTATTACGTCTATACTTCACATCATTACAAAGCCATAGTCGCTCTCTTACAATTCTAAAATACTATAAATGTAAACACATTAAATTATGTATAATTACGAGGGGGCTTCAAATGAAAACTTTAAAAGCGTGATAGTAATTACAATAACCATGCCATTGTTGTGTAACCTATCAATATTGTTGGTAAGGATGGCAAGAGGGTTAAGCACATGACATCACGAGCAGACGAACACGGTGACGACGTAAGGACAGTTTAAGAAAGACTGCACCACTTTTGACCCAAAAATAATATCTAATGATGGTGATATTATGGTTACTGGGGAAAATGCAAAGAATTCCATGGACAGACAGGAAAACCAATGACCAAGTCCTACAAGAAACAAATGAAAACCGTAAACTGATTAGAGAAATTAGATGTAAACAGTCAAGTTATTTTGGGCACGCTATGAGAAGAAATAAACTAGAGAACTTGGTGACAACTGGCAAAATTGAGGGGAAAAGAACAAAAGGAAGGTAGAGAAGTAAATATCCGGATGGCATGGCCACGTGGCATGGTAGAGACAAGAACACAGAGTTGATCTACGATAGTGTGAGATGGCGAAACATGACCATCTACGCTTATCGGCATGACATAGGAGGATGGCGTATATGTGTGAGTGAGATCGTGTGTATTTGTAAGCGTGAGTGAATATGTTTTTGTATGCGCCCACTAAATGCACATCTTATGAAGTTCTGATAGCACATTAAACGAGAAAAACACTCGGGA